>PVLA01004848.1:0-163320 GCA_004027455.1 Hydrochoerus hydrochaeris
TAATGCAGCCTCACCCTGAGTTAGTGTCTCATCAATTTTGGGGTCTGTATGACGTTGAGTCAGTAATTCAGAAATTAGAGTCCAATATGAAAAAGAAATTACTGGTACCTTCTCAGGACCAAAAGTTTTATAATAATCTTTAAGAGCATCACCTACTCTTTCCCATCGTTTAGTATCAATGGAGCCCTCCGGAGGGAACTGGGGGCACACCTTATGTATAAATTGAAAATACTGCAATAAATCTTTAGTTTTAACCTTTATCCCTCTCGCTTTGAGGGCCTTACTAAGGCCGGCAACGAACAATTCGTGTTCACTTAACGCTTGACCCATGCCGATTACGTTCACTTACCGTGATTCGGATGAGACGTCAGGCAGTCGTCTGTACAGATTACAGGGAAGGAGTCCCCCCAGCTACCGTGGCCACGGCTTTTCCTCTGAACGATCCTTCGTTGACCTCCTCGTATTGGGGCCCCACGTTGGGTGCCACTTGATCCGGCCTGCGGACCAATGCATGAGTTTTCCCCTAGAGGAAGGAAAACGGGGCGGGGGCAGGGTGAAGAGAGAGAGACGGAGGCAAGTTGAAGTTTCCCAATCAAACCTCGTTTTATTGAACAATGCTCCTGGCTTATAAAGAAGCGGGGGCGGGAAGTTATGGATGGGTCACTGTCATTTCCTGGGTGGGGCGAGAGGATCCTGGGAAATGTAGGCCGACTCACTGGACGCCCACAGGAGGGAGAGATGGAGCAGCAGCCATGAAGCTATCATGCTGCTCCCTACAAAAATATAAAAAAGTTCAAAGCAGGGAACATTGGAATATGTAATTCAGCTGTTCCTAACTATAAACATTAAAGGTAGTCAAACATTAGTCACAACGATGAATACCTTTGGTTAGTAGGAGCTAGTCCAATATTGAAATAATTATAATCTATCTCTAGCATAAGTTTTTTCTTCAGTAGAATGTCCTGTAGGTAATGTTCAGGTACAAAATTCTAGGATACATTTTCCATCCACAAATAAGTGCACTACTCACAGTCTATGACTAATTCTACCTGACAGCTCATGAAACAGGTAGACTGCGTGTACAGTTTCCTTCTTATTTCAAGTAAGGCAAGCAAAACAAGAGCCCTAATTGATTTAGGATTATTGTATCATGCAAGTTTTGGCTAAATGATACTGGAGGAACATGAGTTCTGAAATCTTGGTAACTTAAACAAGTGAGGATTTTTCTTGCTTAGGTTCCACACCCAGCAGAGTTGTAGGCATGGCGGGAGGTGGGGTGAAGCTTTCCTCATGGAAGCTTCATGATCCGGCTGACAAAGGCTTCACCATGTGGAAGAGAATGTGCCTAAAGGACTCGCATCTTCTGCACTATCTGTGGTTCGAAAGGGATCCATACCACTTCTGTTTACTGCCCATGAGCCAGAGCTAGTCACGTGGCCTTGCAGGACTTAAAGAGGGTTGGGAAACAAATATTGGATGCACACTTCAGTTCTGTCATAATCAACTAAAGGAAGAGGCAGGCTCAAGATGCCTCAATTCCCACTAGTGCCAATTAAAATAACTTGGAGATAAATATTAACCTGAGACAACTCTATTTTCAAATTAAATGAAAGGTGAATTGACTTTTAGCCAGCCAATTTTCCCATTTTTAAAGACTGGTTTACAGTGACTAGCTTTTGATTCTCCAAAGCATTTTGAGGCATCTGGCAGGTTGAGTGGAGAGCATATTCCTTGTATATAAGAAATTCAATCATCAGAGAATGTAGATAAACCAAGTATCAAAATAGAAAATGAAGTCACAACGTGCATCAGCTCTTCTTGCCAGGTCAATCACCCACTGTTGGCTGAGGATCAGTTAGGTTATAGTGCCAACATTTCTGCAGAGGGACACACGTAGTATCTCATATTCAGCTTCATGCTTGTTCATTTACTGGGTCTTTATGTCCACATGTCTTGTAATTGTGTAGGAGAATAATTTGTGTGAGAGTATATTTTAGGAAGCATGGAGGCTAAGGATGGTGCCATGTTTGCTTATGTGATTGTGTTTTGCATGTGTTTTCAAAAGAGTAGGTTCAAGTCTACATGGGTTTGATTTTTTTTCCCTGAGAATTTTCACTGCTGTCACATCACCCATCTGCTCTTATATGTTGTCTGCCATTTTCATTAGGGCTCTTAACCTCTTATAGGTTGAGAAATCCTAATTCTGAAATGCTCCAAACTGAAACTTTTTGAGCATTGAAATGATATTCCCATAAGTGGAAAATTCCACACCTGAACTCATGTGGTAGGTTTTATAACAACCAGGGAATACTAAAATATATATAAAACCAGTTTTAGGTTGTGTGTATAAGACATATATGAAACATAAAGGGATTTTATATTCAAATTTGTTTCATCCCCAAGGTATGTTATTATGAATATGTAAATATTTTAAATTCCAAAAAAAAAAAATCAAAACTCTGAAATACTTCTGAACCCAAGTAATTCAGATAAAGATGCTCATCCTGAACTGGTATTTCAAAATTCTCTGTCTGGTAATTACAAGACCTGTATTCTATCTGCACCTGGTTCTGATGATGGCTTGATTTCTTAGGACTGTTGAGTTATTTTAGTTTTAGTATGTTTTATAATTTTTTTGTTATAAACCAGACAGGCTACATGAGTAAAAGGAATTAAGATAATTTGGCATTTAGTGTGAAATTTCTGGGACTGAAGCTAGGAGTTAGACTATATTTGATGCTTGTTACAGCTACAGATGTAGAGACCTCAAGTTCCTGTAGCATTAATATTTTTGAACATGTTTTAACTTTCTTAAGAATTCATCCTTAAAGTCTGTGTGTTATGCTCTTTAAATTTATATTCTCACTCAATTTATATGTTAAAACTTTGCCCTCTACCATGATGATATTAGGAATTAGAATCCTAAAAGATTCTGCCTTCAAAATTAGGGTTACTACCCTCAAAAAAGAGGTTCAGGGGAAATATTCCACTCCTTCCACCATATCAGGACACAGAAAAAAGGAGCTCTATATGAACCAAGAGACAGGATCTCACCAAAGAGTGTATTTCCTGGTAACTTTTTTTTTTTTTTCACCCTCCAGAACTGAGAAATAAAAACTTGATATTTAAGTTGCCAAGTTTATGTTGGTGTAGCATTAGGACTTAACTAAGATGCTGCATTTCCTAGATCTTCCCAATGTAATCTGCTGTTATTCTAATGAAGTCTGGTTAGTGTGATAGTAAATTGCAAAATCAAAAATCTCAATAGTTTTTGTGCTAAAGTTACAGTTACTTCAATTTTTAAATTATGTTTTAGCAGACACACTAGTGTAGAAATAATATTTCAAATAAAGTGTTAAACATATTTAAAAGACTGTGGCCTCCAGAACTAAGAATGTGCAGGTCTTACAAAGTCTGAATACTGCCTGTGTGAATGGACGTGGCTGCAAAGTCTAGCTCAGTCACGTGTTGGTGGGGGACATGAGGAATTATCTTAAAGGTATTGAATTTTAGTTTAATGTTCTATTGTGTAGGAATAGTAGTTTAGGTCTGAGAATCCCTTTATCTTAAACTCACAAATATTTCAAATTTGCATAGGTGTAAGGAGATATTTTGAAGTTTAGAGTTAAATCTACACATCAAATCCATTTATGGTCATATACACCCTGTAACAAAAAGTAATTTTACAACATAGCTTCAGAGTACCTTTAGCCCATCATATGAGGTCATGTATGGATTTTCCCATTTGTAGTGATGATGTCAGAATTCAAACATTTTGCATCTTAGAACCTCTTGTGTCTTCAAGTTAGGGATATTTAACCAATGTCCAATTTAAAATATCATGATAAGTAAAAAATAATTTACTTGTTGGAATTTGTTTAATGTAAGTGGCTGGTGCATACCAGTTGTTCAATAATTTCTACTTTTATTTTCCTCCAGGTATAGTAGGCACTTCTGTTGACATATTTTTGAACATATATTTGTGGATAAGAATACTTGGACTGTTTTCCATATAACTTTAATCCACAATTTATTTGATACTGCTAATATTTATTTCATTCCTTGCATATGTAATTGTTATCTTCCAAAGACCAAGCTCTGAGGAAATCATTAGGAAACTTATGGGCCAGAGATTTCTAGACTTACAAAGGTGATATGTCATTGTAGTACTCTGAAAGGGCTTGATTTCTCAAGAGACACTCGAAATCTTCCTCCAAGTTTCCTTTGCTCCCTTCTCTCCTTCCTTCCTTCCTTCCTTCCTTCCTTCCTTCCTTCCTTCCTTCCTTCCTTCCTTTCTTCCTTCCTTCCTTCCTTCCTTCCTTCTTTCCTTCCTTCTCCCTTCCCCCCTACTCTCCTTCCCTTCCTTTCCTTCTTCCTTTCTTCCACTCTCGCTGGATCTTTGTGAAGGAAAATTACATATTTCATTCTTGGAAAATATCATTGATCTTATTAACTAACATGATCTTATTAACTTATTTCTTTTTTAAATGATGACACTTTGCAAAGCCCTTGGAGAGTTCATTTCCATTTTATATTTGGTAACTAAAATCTTATAAAAAAAATCTTATCCCTTTAGAGAAGTGAGAAGCTGAATGAGGAACAAATAAGTGAAATTTTCAAACATGCTGTATTTCTCTCCCTTCTTCAGAGATCATCATCTTTATTTTGAACATTTTGTTCTTGTCTCCATGCCCCATGTGCATTCTTTTATATTCTTTCTTAGAGGCTTACTGTGTTTCCTTGTGAAATGTCTTCATTAACTGGTTATTTGGTTAGCCTTTCACGTGAATTTTAGTGATGTTAGTATAATACATAACCAATAAAAACATTATTACACACAACTCCTTTCCAACTTTGTCTCTGCCCTTAAAGGGCATGTTTTACTTAAGTGCTTTGAACTCTGTGCAATCCATACTCCTTTCATGGTCCTCACCTGTTTACACAATCCATAACACCTTGGCTTTCTTTGAACCAGCTCATGATCATCAATAAGGAATACTCTGCTTCTTCCACTTGGTCCTGAAACACTGCATTCATCCATTTATGGAGGAAATATATGAACACTGCTCTTAATGAATAAGCTCTGGTCACAAAAGAACTGTCAATGGTTGTAAAAAGGGTGTATGTTTTCAGTTGAATGATGTTCATGAAGAATTCAGACTGTTTAGCTCATGTCAGTGGATGTTTTATTTACTGTGTCTGTTCTTCTAGATCCACTGAGAAAAACTCTAGGTTCTAGTTATGAGTTTTATTTTGTAGGTATGATCCAAGTTTAGAAAACTTTGGTGAGTTCTAGTGTTTCACTAATATGACACAGAAGCAAAGAACATTAAGCATTTGAGGATCTTAATCTAGGGAATTTTCCTCCATAATAAAATGACTTTACATTATGATCTCTGACTCATAACTTTATAGAAGAATTACCATGAGCTTTCTAGGAATAGTCATTCCTAGAGAGCTGTTGTCTTAGAATCAGTGTAAGGTCACTGGTGTACGGAAATGGCTGTCCCACCAGTATCTAAAGCTAATAGTCTTTCGCCTGCCTAAAGTTATTCTTTTAAAAATTCTTATATTAAGAGCAATATGAGGGTCAGGAACTGCCATGCCTCTCAGGCACAAGTGTACTCAGAGTAATCTCACAGTATTGCTTCACAAATAAACTTATACTTTTTAATCAGTGCCCATCTTGTAATTATTTAGCTGAATAAGTAAATTTTTCAGCTGTATAGGATCACAAAATAAAAATCTAAAACAAATTTTAAAGCATGGGTTCTTGCTTTTTATCAATATTTGGCCTTTTATAATGTATTTTTATTTTTGGCAATTTTTTACATTTTTTTCTTTTCTGATCTTATCAACAACTATAGACACAGAAATTACTCCATTTTGCACATCAGAAGCTAAAGCTCAGTGAGATTACATAAATTCTGGCTAAAGTTACTCAAGTAGATATTAGTAAGCTGGCTGTTTTGATCTCTGAGTATTTCTTTCTACATTCATTTAATTATAAGTATTACATACATGATGCTGCATTAATATGTTCAATTTGTTATAAAAGTTACAAAAAGGAATCTTAAAGCATGACATAAAGACAAAATAACCCATTATTTTTAAAGTTAACTATTTTATCAATGAAATAAAAAAATTCTACTCAAAAAGATAGTATTAATAATATTTTTAGTGTAAACAATATGGTGCAATGTCCTTTGCTTTTTGGAAATTTTTAATTTCATACTTATAATCTGGTCTACATTCATTTATTTGTGTATTTGAGCTGATGGACAGATGAAATTGGAATTACTATTCAAAATTAATATGTTAATACAAGTAGAAGTACCTGTTACACATACAGATTGATTTATAAAAGTAACTTCCAATCCATTCACTAATTGGACAATGATTTCTATTAAAATTTATTTAAAATTCCTCTCTTATCTGACCTTAGCTGGTTATTCTTGAAAAATATCTTAAGGTACTATGACTTTATAGTATTATCGAATCAGCTCAGGCCTCCAGCTTTATCTCTGATATGGAAAGAGCTTTGATGTCATCACTCTCACCTTTTCATCAAGAAAACGTTGACCTAACTAAGCACCAATGACTTTTCTGATATGAATAAAAGAATAGAGGTACCAGGCTAACCTTGATGTCTCCTTATCTGGAGTAGAAACGCCTGGAGCCACAAAACTACTAGAAAGACTGAGGTAGTACATTTGATGAGCTTCTGGGGTCTTAATGTGAGCACTCTTTGGAGAAGAAAAACCGCAGCAGCTGCAGAAGGGGTGACAGTTTTGCATTTACAAGTCCCAGCGAGTCTTCATTAAGATAAGAAAGAACCTCTGTGGTTCTGTCAGGAATAGCCAGGGAAAACACACCCTGAGCATTCTCAATGAGAAAGGGCTGCACCCCAGGACCAGCGGTGCTTTACAAGAGCCTTATAGTCTGTAGGAGTAGAACATTTCTCTCACTTCATATACCTTGAGCTTTTTCTATTGAAATACCAGCAATCACCCTTTTACGCCAATTGTAACAATATTGTTTAAAACATTTTCTTCTTCCTTCAGAACCAGTGGCTAGTAGAAGACAAACCAGGCTATTCCTAAACTGAAGAGTAAGTAATTTTATACATTCATTGAAAAATACCGTTACATATTTTTTGTATGTACAGAGATACTGTTCCTTTTCAAATACATAAAACACATTAGTTAACAAGACATCACAGAACTTACACACCTGTGGTGAATGAATCTTGCCTTATGTGATATTTTGTTTAGCTAAATGTGAAATGTTCCTTCTTTTATTTCCTCTCCATTTTCAAGGTCCAATACAGTAAGGACTTACTTCCTAAGATGTAAGAAAAAGAAGAATTCTTCAGAATTTTCAATAGAATTCATTGTGGTTGTTGTTCCTCCAACTGCTTTTAGCATTTTTTGGAAGAGAATGTTAAATATATACCATAATCTGACCCTGAGGATGGTGGTCTGAAGGATTATATGGTCATCCCTTGGACCTGACTAGGATCAGATGAGAAGCCACAGACAAGAATGGACCACTGACTTTAGGAAGGGGAATGCAAATCAGTGATGGCTATTTGCAGAGATTTGGTCTCTCCATTTTTATTTGAAATAGAAGAAAAATGCATGACTGTAGTCATCTTTTATAAGTGAGAATGGCTGTATGGAAGATCCTTTATTCTGCTGATCCTGAAAAATGTCTTAGAACTGAATCAGGGTACAGAAGGGAGAAAGGTCTGAATTACTTGTAAAAAAAGAGACGAATTTGCAGCTTTGAAGGAGGGTAAAAGTGATGCAGTGCAAGATGTGCAAGAAGTGGTGTGAGGGCAAAGCAAGATGGGAGTGATAACAGACTGAATGTGGTGTGATGTTGGGTATTACACTGTGGAGAGAGTGAAATGACTTATAAGAGCTGGGTACCCAAAATTTAGCTTGAAGTTTTTTGGGGTTGTGAATATAAACAAGTCCCAAATCTTTAATGAACTCTTTAAACACACAGGACTATGAGGAGTTTTAATATTTCATTCTGCTTTTGCTGCATTGAGAAGACTCTGGGTGGATGTAATGTAGAAAGGAATAGCTTTCTTGGGAGTGTGTAAAAATATTTATTAATATGAAATAATTCAGATTGAAATTGGGAACTGAAAACCAGAGGCAAACTCCACTATGAAGAATTAGTAGAAACCTTGGAGAGAACTTTCAATTTCCACCAGATGTGAAATGGGAATTCAAGCAATCTTTGAAGATATTAAGAGGCAGGGAGAAAGCAGGTAACACCTGGGCTAGATATTTATATTAAATCAGTGTTTTTCTTGCAATACATTTTTAAAAATTTACCAGTAAAATAGCAAAATTGTAAACATATCTATATATACTGTCTTTTTCTAGAAAAACAGTGGAATAACTATTCTCACTATCATAAAATAAAAACTCTACACACACCAAACAATAACTCCCTTGACAACCACCATTCAAATTTCTATCACTATGACTTTGACTGCTCTAAGAACCTCACATAAATGCAATCATATTTTTAAATCAAATTCAACAGCAGAAAGCTTTCCTCTGATAGTGGTATATTTTTCTAAGAGTTATATCACTTCATTCTTTTTACACATCTTTTTAAAGGCCTGCTTTTCTCCACTTAGAATATCATGAACATCTTTCCATCTCATCAAAAATTCTCTTCTAGTCATTATTTATAACCATGCCTTGGTCATTTTTTTCTTGTATCACAGCTTTCTTTTTTATTTTCAAAGTGATACATAAAAACCATGGAAAATTTTGGTACATGTGCACATTGCATAATTTTCAAATCATGGTAAACATTCATTTTCTCAAATGTTTATCATTTGTTTGTGGTGAAAACATTCAAGTTTTCTTTCAAGCTTTAAAAACACACAGTACATTAGCATTATATATAGTCATATTACCATGTAATAGAAGACCAGTACCTCTTCTGCCCTCTAACTATACCCACTGATCAAAACCCCAGCCTCTGGTGACTACCATTCTCTTCTGAACTTCTATAAGATCAACTTTTAAAATTCCACATGTGGGTGACATTATACAGTACTTGTTTTTCTGTGCCTGACTTATTTGATTTAACATAATGATTTCCAGTTCCATCCATGTTGTTGCAAATGGCAGTATTTCATCTTTTTTTGTGAGTGAATAGTATTTTCATTATGTTATTTTAATCTGTTTATCCAATGGTGAACACAGAAGTTGTTTCCATTCCTTGGATACTGTGAATAGTGCTGCTGATAAACATGTAGAAGTCTCTTTTACAAACTGACTTCATAGCCTGCAGTTTCATAATTCATAAAAATCAACAGTCAAAGATCTTAAAGTAGGTTGAGTTTTGGTCACCATGAAAGCAAAATACTCCTCAGTAAGGTATTTACAAAAGATGTATAGTTCTAGGGGAAGATAAACTGGTGCCTTTGAGGGAAATACAATTAAATGATACCTTATTGTATATTTATAAAAATGTGCTATTTTCAAGTAATTTCCTGTTCTATGTTGAACACTGTTGATTGCCTGTACAGGCTCAATTCTGTCCCTCATATTTCTTCTGCACAGCGATCCAATTTTGTTCAAATGTTTTTTACCTCCCTCAACTGGCCCTTGCAATTCATGAACAAGTCTTTCTTTTCAAATCCAGAAGTAGGTCCTGATGAATCAAAGATAAATCCTTCCAGGAATCTAGGTTTAAATCCATCAGAACACAGTTCTCTAATCAATATTTTCAGTCCAGTAATGGGTGGAAGGTCTGGAAAGCAGTGTTAAATCTGGAGGGTCTGGAGTCTAGGAATCACCAGATTTACCCTCTGAGGTCTGTCTGGAGAAATAGGAATCAGGGAAGATCAGAGCAAAGTGAAAGCAATTTTACTCTTAGGTATTTCAGGAAACCATACAAAGCCACCCCAGGCAAGGAGTGAGAGTGCTCAGAGCAGAGACACTGTGGAGTCCAGGGGAGCAGGGGTCCTGTTTTATGGGTAGGGATCCTATCTTCACCTCATTGAGTTCAACACCTAATTGGTTACTAAATTTGTTACCAGGGGCCTGAGTAAGTGGGCTGACAGGGAAATTTGGGAGGGAAAGTATTTTGTTTTGTTTTGCTTTGAGATATAATCTACTTAAAGAGGGGCTTAGGGGCACAGTGCCATACACAGAAAGGGATGTCAAAGCACAGACTGTCAGCTCTGCAGCCTGTTTCTTGCTGAGATTCAGAGAATTCTCACAGGGGCCCAGTCCCAAATGTAATCCCACTTAAGAAACCCATTGTCCCCAGAGCAGGATTTCTATTTTTTCTCTGAAAATGAACAAGAAGGCAGGCAGCTTTGACTATTGAGTGTAGCTATTTTATAGTCAGTGGAGAAGTAAGTCCATATCTTGAAAACAGAAAGGTGAGTAATAAAGAACACATGTTCCTGATGACATCACAACTCTGCTGAAGGCATTAAGTCTGTAAGAAATGTAGTGGGAAATTACTTGGCTTTTCAAGGAAGTTTTTTGCATGTGTCAAAGGAGCTCAAAGCTTTCTAAAGACATCCAGGCATACCTTACTATCCAAAATAGCTCTGTGACATATGTGGAATATGCATGATTATTGCCATTTGAAAAAAGGGGATGTAAGCTTGAAAAGGAGGCATAACTTCTTTAGGTTACTAATCAGGATTTATTTTAGAAACTGCTCTAGAACCCAGCTATGTGTTTTATTTTGAATCCAGTTTTGTTTCCGTTTGCCTTGTGATCACTAAAAATGACTTGTAGATATTCATTGCAGTTTAAGTTACAAACAGAATTGCATTTTTCTTCCCAAATCTACAACTATTTTAATGCCTGATTTTTTCCTTTATATTGTATTCTACAAACCTTCTTCACTTATACTTCACTTGTTTTGTATGTGGTGTGTGTGTGTGTGGAGAGAGAGAGAGAGAGAGAGAGAGAGAGGGATTCTAGAATTTATTTCTTGTCTATCCGAGATAGGCTTTTTCACACACTGCAGAAGTGGAGTAATACAGAGACTTGATCTGAAGCAAAGAGAGACTTTAGTCATCTTCTTGCCCAAGGACAAGTTTATGCAACTGCTTGATGGCTATGGGCTGCTTAAACCTGTGAAATTTTCACATTGATAGAGATATTTATCCTGTATGTGTTAACAAATATTGGCATGGTTTGCTCAATGCCATTTGGGGTTTTTAATCTATATAAAGTTTGAAGAAGAAGGAAAAGATAATGTTGAGAGTAGCCTTGTTGGCAATATGGGCTTAGATCCCAGAGCCCCAGAAACAAAAAGGGATTTATGTGTTTCTTCAAGAATTAAGGTGAGGCTTTTTTTTTTTCAGTTCTAATAAAACTTTTGTGGGGTCCTCAGGAAACTGCTCCTGTGTATGATTTGCATCACCTTCTAAGGTCAGTCTTGGGTCACCTGTTGCTCATAAAGGAAGAAATGTACTGTGTAGGGGAGCTAGAGTGACTCACCTAGCCCTGTGCTGAGCCCAATCTAATAGAAGATCAGACAAAAATATCACTGGGACTGAGTTTTCAATTCCTCCTCAGTATAGAAACTTAAGCAAATATTGAACATTGTTCCAGATTTTTCTTTTTAAGAATTATCATCTTGGTTTTCAGATTCTTTAAAATCTTAAGGTAGAAGAAAGAAAACTGGAAATAAAATGCTTTATTAAACAACCTTATCAAAGCTGCTTTTTGTGGCAGCAGGGTGTGACTGACGAAAGAGGAGCATACATTCTTAAGCACTCTTCTCATCAAGAGCTAGAGTCTTTGCCTCTTCCTTCTTAGAGATCTGTGACTACTTAACCAACAGAATGTGGTAGAAATGATGCCTTATCAGCTGTCAACTTTGGTGCTGAAGACACTGGTAGCATTCATGGCAGGATGAATTCTATGATGTTCTCCAAGATTCTCACCCCTTGGAGCATATCCTCTGTTGCACAGCCTCCTCTTGGATGAGACTTCTGACTGTGATGGATGTCACTCCAGGAATTAGGTTATCTTCTGAGCAAAAGTGAAGGTGTCTGCAGTTGTAACTAAAGTTCATAATAAGTAGGCTGTGAATTAACCAAGGAGAAATGAATATGGTTATGTTAGTTCCTTTTAAAAATAGCTCTAGGTCTTTTCCCAACAAATGGTGTCAGGACAACTGAATAGCTAAAGAATTCATTTGTATCACTCCATCATATTATACACAAAACCTAATTAAAATGGATTTTTACACCAAAATGTAAGAATTAAAGCTAAGAACCTCTTAGAAAACAAAGTTAAATCTTCATGAATTTGAATAATAATGTCTTAGCTACATCAAATACACAAGTGAGAAAAGGCAAATTAGGTAAATTATACTTTATCAAAGTTAGAAACTACTGTGATTCTAAGGACATAATCAAGAGAGCAAAAAGTCAACTCATAGAAAGGGGAAAATATTTGCAAATCATATATCTAGAAATGAATTTATGGCCATAGTATATAAAGAATGAGGAGAAATAGCAATCTTCATACATTGTTGGTGAGAATGATAGTTTGTTTTATAAAACAATTTCACAGGTCCTCAAACTATTTGACATAGAGTAACAATACAATCAGCAATTGTAGTTCTTCCTAGGTAAAAACGAAGTTATATATACAAACATGTCTACAACCAAAATTTTACATGAATGTTCATAACGGTGTTGTAACAGTCTTGCCAAAGTCACTGTTGTCACAGACTCAGTACACAGTAAATGGAACTTAACAGGAAAAAGATTGTTTTAGCTCACTATGTTCACCTACAGTTGGTTGGATCCAAGGCACGAAAGTATGATGGAGGGCCCTGGATGGAGGACAGTTGCCATGGGATAATGATTACGAAGAAGAGGGAAATCAAGGGAGGACCCAGGGAAGGAGATCTACCCTTCTAAATTATGCCTACAGGGAGTGTCTCTTTTGCCTGGACTCTATCATGAGCTCATGAAACTTTGAGTAAACATCTAATTATAAACCATAACAAAGTAGAAAGAACCACCAACTGATGAATAGATGAATAAAATATAACATAATACATCTATGGAAGGAATACTTTTCAGTAATATTATTCATTAATATTTGATATAGAGTAGATGGAACCCAAGAACATTATGTTCAGTTTAAAAAAGATCACATATTGAAAGAGTCCATTAATATGATTATGGGTAGAACAATAAAAATCTAGAGGCACAAGTGATTGACTAGGGCTAGTAACAGCCTGTATTAGGAAGCAGTGGCTAATGGAGACAAGGTTCCCTTTACTGGGTGATAAAATTGTTCTAAAATTAGATTACTGTAATTGGTACATGACTGTGAATATACTAAAAATCCCCAAATTGCAGACTCTAAATGAGTAAACCATATGGTATATACATTAGGAAGTGTGATAAAACTATGTTACTTAAAAATACAAAGGTATTGCAGTAAAAGACACCTTGCCATTAACCCCCATCACAGCACTCTCCCTACTTTTGAATGCATTCATTCTTACTACTTTCTGAAGCAGTTCTGGATGTCCTCTTTCATGTCTTTTTTTTAATCTATCTTTATGTCCTGAATCATTTCAAAACCTTTGCAACAATTTCTGCCCAGTGGAAGTATTATAGTGTTTCCTTATGCAATTTACTCACTTGGTCTGACACCTGAAACTTTTGGTTTTTCTTTAAAGTCAAAACAATGATGAATGGTAAATGTTTTTGAATTGATTCAGGACATTGAGGCAGCCACAACAGTATAAATAAAGGCACCCACAAAAGAGGACTTCCAGAACTGTGTCAGCTGTGATATGTGTGTCCAAAGCAAGGGGAACATATTGAAAGTAGAAAGAATGATGTGGTAAGTACATTCACAGAGACAGCGAACATTTTGAGAGGGATTAATGGGAATGTATTTTTTACTGTAATATTTTTTAAATTTAAACATTTGCTGAATATTGTCATCACACGTTTTACATCTAAGCAAACCTAACCTTGTTGTTTTTTAAGGGTCAGATTTTCACTGATCGCAGAGACACTTTTTTTGTTGTTCCAAAGCCAGCTGTGAATTCTAGAGATTCCAGAAGCTGAATTCTGTCCATCTGCAAGGTTGGAAAAGGACCTTGAGCCTCTAATGAGAGTGTTTGAGTCATCAATCACAGCCTTGTGAGCTTCTAATCAGGAAACCAAGTAAGCTCCACCAAGACTTCTGACCTACAGAAACTGTGAGATACCACAGTAAGCAGTTATTGCTTTATACCACTACATTTGTGGCAATCAGTTATACTGTGATGGAAAATTAACCTCATACTCTTTGTCTCCTGGAATACTTGAATTTGGAGTCCACTTGTCAGAATGTATGAAACCTGTGTCTCTGGGAAATGCCATACCTAAATTCTCAGTCACCACTCTGCATCATCTACCAGCCATGGCTGGGACTCCCTTTGGCCGTGCCATCCATGTGAAGCCCAGGCTGCAGCTGTCTGAAGGCTCCCAGACAACACAATTCAGCTGTGCTCAGTAACCCCACAGAATGTGATGGACAATAACAACATTTACATTTTAAGATAGCTGGTTATACAGCCATAGATAATAAGAATTTTTAAATGTCTCTCTTAGTATTCATTGAAAGGAGTCATTTATCCTTTCTCTTAATCTGATGAGGGAAAATTCCTCTTGAAGTTTTCTCCCTTTTGCTCCTGGGATTCTTTTAATGGTATATAGTCTATTGACAGGTGAATTCTCTTAGAAAACTAAATTTGCAGTTCAAAATTAAAGATATTTTAGTGGAGTGAAGATGTTATGATTCTTGCTGTATTTAAAGGAAAAACATAATGAAGGTCACACTGAGACTGGTATAATTAATTCAAGAATTCATTGTCATTATTGGGTAATTTTGTGTTCAGATAAAAACCACATTGAATTCAAATTAAGAAAGTACAAGAAATTTTACTAAAAATTTACTCATACTATACTGTTATCAATATGGAGAAATGAAAATAATGAATAAATTATTTTTCATGCTTCCAATTGGAGATATTATCATACTAATTAAAAAGTACTACATGATAACAACTTTTCCTCTTGTGTCTATTTGTATTATTAGCTGTACCTGAAACCAATTTGTTCACAAGCATAGTAACTAATTCATAGAGAAAAAACTATTCATCATTGAAATAAAGTTGCAAATTCCAATAAAAAATTTCTAAAAATTCTTGTACAAACCTCAAATCTACTTTGTTTTGTTAAAATTAGAATCAACGTTTTGAGGTCTGCAACTTCATAAGGAAGTCACTGCATTAGTCACCCTCCTGGCGCAGCATAGGTATTAATCTTCCCCTTTCATCAGCCTCTCTGACTCTTGCACAATGTGTTGAGGTCCCCCACAAAGCCCAGTTAGCTATTTCCTATAGTTTCTTCAAAATGTACAATAATAATCAATTGTACAATACATTCTTGTACAATACAAGTCTTGGTGGAGCTTACTGGGTTTCCTGATTAGAAGCTCACAAGGCTGTGATTGATGACTCAAACACTCTCATTAGAGGCTCAAGGTCCTTTTCCAACCTTGCAGATGGACAGAATTCAGCTTCTGGTATCTCTAGAATTCACAGCTGGCTTTGGAACAACAAAAAAATACAATACAATATTGTACATTCTTATAAATGTACAATAATAATCAATGATCTTTGGCAAATAAAGGAAACAATTACAATTTATACATTATTTTGATGGGCAACTTTATTTCATGGGATAGTTTGAGTAATTTACCTGTTATATATTTATTACAAACAATTTGTATTGAAAACTTATTATCCAGACTAAGTTTTTGTATTCTTCTTATTAAGCCTTATGCATGCACTTGGGAATTTTTAAAAAATTCATTTTCCATGTTTGATAATCTTTCCATATGGTTAGTACTACAAGTCGTTTTAATTGCAAGGCCACCTTGCACCTCTATCTCAAGGCTTCTATTTGCCCTCACCTCCTCAGAGCACCCTAGTTTAATTATCATATACTTTCTATTTTCCTGCTTTTGGACGAATTGTTCTTTCCTCTCAGACCAAAAAGTCTACCAAAGAACTGGCTCTGTCGCAGTTGCCATGGAATTTCCAACACCTATAACAGGGCCTGGTTTAGAGAAACTCAGTAACTTTCGTGAGTGAATTAAATTTTAGCTTTCTCTTCATTAACAGTAACAATGCATAATAGTAGGTGTCCAACTGTCTTCACAAGTGGCCTATAATCTGGCTGTTAATGTTAATTTCAAAATCAAACTGGAAAGTTCCTCTAAATGAGGGGATCTACTTGTGCAGCCCATCTAAACCACACCACATTCACAGATAGAATCACTGATTTATTTTTCTCAAGTCAACTGGTCAGTGGAGTTGCAGCAGATTTCAAACTAACTTTGCAATTTGATCTCTCTATCAGATTCAAATAGTTTCCTATTTTGCCCACCAGCCTGTAGGGTATTTTCAGATATTAAATTTCAGGTAGGCAAAGTTTGTTACTATCTTCAATACCAATCTCAGTTTTTCCTTCAACTCTGTCTTGCTGCAACTGTCATTAAATTTTATTCTGTTATAGTGAACAAGGAAGTAACAGAGGTCACTTGTAAGAATTTCTCATGTGGAAAACACTACATAAAACCCAATATTGTGTTTTCAAAAAGCATGAAGTTTGGAGGCAGCCTGACCCAAATTTCAATTTCTGTTGTACCGCTTTTAAAGTATGTGACCTTGGGAAAGTTAATTAACATCTAGAACCTTTCTTTACTTACCTTCCTTTCAGTATGCTTCTGGTAGATTAAATCACATAACCCTATGAAAAACAACTCACGAATTGACATTAAGTAATAATTATTATTGTATCACTGTTATTAGCTTTCTCACTTTTGATCAGTGGTGAGTACACGATTACAATAGATGAAAATTCATTTTCTTCGGCTTACAATTTCCATCATTGTGTTTTCCCCTTTCTAGTTGGAGATTCCCCTTCTTCACCCCCCGCCCAGATTCATTCTTTACCCTCAATATACCTAAGGATGTTGTTCATCCAAAAAGTAATATGTTATGGAAAGTTCTGTTTCTGTTTACTAATTTCTACTTCTTTGGCTAAATCAATGTGGCATAAATGCTTTGTCTCTTGGGTTTTACACCATTTTCTACTTGTGAGTGCAAAATCTCTATCTCAAAAGTAAACAACTTAAGTCACTTACACAGTATTTGAGGGGACATTGTCTTTTTTTGGAGAAGCCAGTATCTATGTATGTTAAGAAAGTGACCCCTACGGAATTGAGAGATTCCTTTTCCTTTCAACTCCAAAATGGCAAGACACTATACTTTATAGCAGTAGACAGCAAAGTCCCACATGACTATTGGACCCTATATCCACAATTAGGGATGCTAGCTTTCTTTAGATTGCTCAATCAAATAGAAAAAAACTACTAGCGGGCTAGCAATTTTGACACTCTTTTCTCTGATAAATTTCAGATCAAATGGTAGAGATCATAATTAGGTATTTCTGAAGAAATCATACAAGATGCTGATACTGATAAAAATGCAAAATAAATGATAAGATAATCACAGACCATGAAGTGCTAAATAGAAGTAAAATGTCAGTGAATTAAACTTAAAAAATACAGCTTTGATCTTCTGCGATTTTACACATAGGCTAAATTCCAAGATCTTCCAACTACATAGTGTTTTGAAAACTATGTAAGTTTAATTCTATCAGATACTGGATCATCTTTAATCAATTTGCTGGTGGAATGAATGAAATACAGATAAATTTATATAATGATACAGTCTCTCATGCACCAATTACTACTTTGTCAGGCTATTGTGATGTTTTGTAAGGACAGAACAGATAAGAAAAAGTAGAATAAATGTCGACCCCACACCCACTTCAGTGTTCAATTATACTAACATAGTTTGAAGTCTGTGCCAAGTCATTTTTCACTTAACTGTTGAACCAGTACCAGTTGTTACTTGTCCCTACTTAGATAAACAGCTGCGGCAAGTACAGGAGTGTGGCTTGTGCTGATCTCATCAGGAAGCCATGTGTAGGTGGATTTTGTGGAAGCCTTTCGTTCAAGGTCAAAAAAGTAAAAGTTGTCCAAATGATTCTCATAGATATAAAAACAAGTTGCTAACTCCTTTCTGTCTCTTATCTCAGTCATTTCCTTGTTCCATTTCAGATCTGTGTTTTAATAGTTAATGATGCTTAGATTACTAGTTTTTATTTTTTAAGGGCTTCACTGATCTTCATGCAAACATGCTTGCATGCATCCACTTTATATTCAATTCAGACTTAGAGTCTTTATTATGAATATTCCAGGGAAGGACTCAGTTTGTAACTGAAATAGGACAGCCAGGATAAGCTGTGCTCTTGAAGAGTGGGGCAGGAACACTGAGTCCAGCATGATTCTTTTTTCTTTATTGTAAAAACAAAACAAAACAAAAAGATAGAAATAATACAGAATTTCAACAAATAGGAAATTAACACTAGTTAATATATTGCATATCATTATCTTAGAAGTAGTTGTTCAGGTTACAAGGCTTAGGCATGAAAAATATAATTCCACCTTTAAGAGGCTCAAAGAATTGCAGCAAAGTAGATTTGAAAGAAAAATAGAATAAAATGTCTGACAGAATGCTGAGCAAAATGGGAATGAGCAAACAAGATAGGAAGAAACTGTAGGAAGTGGAGAAAAGCTCACAGAAGAGCAAATCCAAGTGGTATGGATTTGTGCTGCCACAATACAAGGAAAGTGGAAGAGCAGCCCAGGAAAAGCATGGAGAAGACCATGAGCAAACTAATAGGAAACAGAAGAGTGAGCACGGTATTTAATAATGGAAGCAATTCAAATGGGTAGAGCATAAAGTTTGTAATGGAGAAATGACAGATGATGAGAAGCTACGCTCTGAAGATAGTGTGAGAGTTTGGAAGACCAAGAGAAGATTTACATGAGAGAGCAACTTATTCATTCTTCCATTTTGAAATCAAAATCCTCAAGGCAGTATAGAGAATGGTACAAAACTACAAAATGTAGTAACTGTGTGCATAATAAAAGCAGCAGAAAATAAAGTGTCAAGCATTTATTAATCTAGTGATTATATTTTTATTAAGCACCTACTTTGCTAGACATTGTATATGTAGAAATTAATAAAACAAAATTCTTGTACTCATATGGCTTAGAGACCAGTGAAAGAAACAAAATGTCAAGTTTCTATTTCAGATTGTAGATGAGAGATACTTAACTTTTTATAAAGGTCATGGATATTTTAATTTCTTTTTTATTTTTATTTTTATTGGTACATTGGCAGTACATAATGTCTCTTTTCCTCATAGACAGCTTGCACATGTATATAGCACACCTTAATTCTTTTCTATCTCCTTCCACTATTCCCCACCACCAATTTAAAACATGGGGATAGGTAAAAGCTAACAGGTAATGGGACTTCAAGTGTGGCTTCAGCCATGGCCTCAACAAAGCATTTGAAAGCTGACCACAAGAGTAAAGATAAATAAATGGCTAGAAAAGAGAATGGAATCACACTATACAGTGAGGAATAATGAATTTAAAATCTCATCATGACAGCATATTAAATTTTCTAAAAAGAGCAAATAGAGGGGAAGAAAGTAAAAGATAAAGTCCTGGGGAATGATATTATGTTTGGTTAGAGGAAAGAAGTCCAATGTCTAAGACCAAAAACATACTCAGAGAATAAAGACAAACATAGAGAAGGGAAAAGTACTATTCTAAAATATAGTAGCAGGTTCTGCCCCTGTTTCTGGGTAAGAGTACTCTTCTAGGATGTGAATTATTCAAAAGACTTGAGATATTTCTATTCTAAGTGATTCAGATGGATTCCATCTGATGCATCTTGTTCCTTTACTAGAAATTATCCTTTAGTAGGATAGGGGTACACATAATCAAAAAGAATTTTAAAAAAAGGAACACCCAAAACCTATCTAGGGATTTCACAGAGAACTTTCTTAGTGTAGGTGATTCTTGCTTCATACTTAGTGGTGAGGCATGACAGCACCAATTTAGACATGGGAAACTACTTGGCTTGGCTGAGAACTTTAACCTGGAGAGACAGCCAGAAATAGTTTTGGAAATCTTCAAGCTGATTTTTATTGTTCCAGAATTATCAGTAATTTCTCACAACTGCACATTAAGACAACTGTACTATATGCCAAATGCAGCATACTAAGAGATCTATGTGTTTCTTCTTGTGGTTATTAGATAGTATTCTTTGGAATGATCATGAGTACATTTAAGTGTCATCATCAGTGTTGCAGAACACATTTTAAAAAACAGGAGAAACAGGATGCGTGCAGATGGCTATTGTTTCACTTTAAGACATGATGGAATTGCTTCAAATGTAGAAATTACTTCAAAAGATGGCTGGGTTTTTATTTGTCTAGTAACTTACATGCCACAAGTAATTTTCTGATGCCATAAGTGGTATGTTAAGAAATACATTTTAGATACTGAAGATGTTTTGCAATTTTTTTTATAGACAAGGGATATATCATTTCCACACTAAAGAACACAGATTATAATAAAAGCTTATAATATTTGGAACTTTAAAATTTCCCAGAAGTTTTTGGATGAGTGATGGTCAAGTTACAGTGGATGTTTATGTAATATGGTACCATTTCCGTATGGGGCAGGGAAACAATTACTTTCCTCTGGAAATTCTACCTATTGCTTTGGCAAAACTGGGAATTATTCTAACTTGTAAGCATTCTTTTTACCATCTGAAACTAATTTGTGTACATGTGGTGCTAAAGGTGAGTCACCACAGCCTAATTTTCACTACCGAACCTAGTTCTTTAACTATGGTGACATGAAATAAACAATCCTCTCTTTAAAGCTTGAGGTCATTTTACCAAGTTTGGAGCTGGGGTCTTTGGGCACTGAGCCAAGCGGGGTTACTTTCTGGAGTATGTGCAGTCACAGATAATATTGTCTTTCTACCTGGCTTAGAAAATTGAAAGAAGGCAGGTGTCATTCTCAATAATCTTTTCTGTTTATATATGTGTGACAATGGCTAGAATTATAGTAAATAGTCCTACTTGAATGTCAACAAGAGTTTTATAATCGAAGAAAGTTTCCATGATTTTTAAAATAAGGAGGCTGTTTTTGAGAGGAAAGATTCCTTTTATTTTAGTTGAAGTAGAAAATGCTTTTTAAAAAATAGCTGACAAACAATACATCTTTTTGTAGTATCACCTTATTGTCCTTATCCCTTACTCTAAAGGAAAATTCAATCTTTGGAAGAACTTTTTCATGAATGATCAAGTTTTAGTGCTGGTGACCCCTGAAGTGGACCATTCAATGCTCTCGCAGTGATGCTGTGATATTATAGCCTGAGAATTGGCTTGTCTGTAGTTGTATGTACTCCTACCTGAGGTAAGTGATACTGAAGTAGATGAACTATATATTGCAGGGAAAAAAAAACTGAAAGGAATTGAGGTATGAGACTGTACAAGAAGCACTTATCCTCAACAGTTCACTAAGCAGAGCTGGAGTGGGTAAGGTTTTTGTGTTCTCAGGGTGGGAGAAAATTCTGTATTTTTCAAAATGAAAATGACGATGCTTTAAAAAGTTATTATTTTCTCAATATTACCAGTTTGTAGAAGGTCCTAGTCTTTCTAGGATTATCCATCTTTCCCATTATGAACTCAGAGACTTATTGGAGAGCCATATTGAAAGAGCTGAAAAGATTTGGTCCAAAACTGTTTTTTTTTTTTTTTTTTTTTTTACTTCTCCCCGTGAAAAGTTTCCACTGTTAGAATTCACTGCATGGCACACAGTACTTGGAGAAAGAACACAAGAGGCAGTTTGAAACTATTGTGTTTAATCAAGAATGAACTAAATGTCAGAGACTCAGTGTTCTAGATCAACAATTTTCAGGATTGATACATCTTAATCAAGTAATTAGGTGACTTTTTCAGGGGTGTTTTCCACACCAGAGAGAGGAACAGATTTGCCGCTTTGCTCTGATGGCTGCTAGCAGCAGTGTTGGTTGTTAACAGAGACATTTTACAGGGAACCACCAGTTGGCAGGGGCTAACACTTTATTACTTGCTATTCCCACATGCTGAGGATTGTGGGAAGGCTGCCAAAAGTTCTGTCTCATGTAGCTCTTCAGTATAATAACAATGACAGCAACAAAAGCTTTTTAAAAAAGAAAAAGGAAAAAAAGAAAAGTGAGTAAAGGAAACAATGGAACTAAGTCCCTGGCTTCATATTAAACATAGAACGGAACATAGAGTGAGCTTTCTTTTTGTGGTGTTTGTCTTTCTTTGTCTTCTTCTTACTCTGTCCTTCCATTTATACTGCATTTTAAACTATATAGCATTTTAAATTGAATCTGAAGGTTTTTAAACTTTAAAGTTCTTTCAGCTCATCATGGGAGCCTGTTAACATGTAGATTCTGCAGGTTGGACATGGGACCCAGAAATTCTTCACTTCTGACACATCACTGACCCTGGTGCTGTAATCCTGAACCATTACCTTGATAGCAAAGTTTAGTGAAGATGGCAGGAGAAATACATGTGACCATAAATGTTACCCATGGTTGTAGTTATCTGTAGTAAATAGCACTCCAAACTGATAGACATGCCTTTTGGCTGGGGGATTATAATTTTATATTATGATCCTATTCAGTAACCTCATCTGTATTGAAAAAAATTAGAAATTAGATCTTTATTTTAGTCCCAATTCTGATACTAACCAGTTGCATGGGAACAGGTGAATCATGTACCCTTCCTAGATATCAATTTGCTCTTCTCCATTTACAGAGAATACATGTTCTGCCCTGTTATGCACTTTACAGTTCTTTCATTGCTAATTTGACTGAACAATTACAATTTTTTTTTTGTATCAGGGATTGAACTCACAACCTTATGCTTGCCAGGCATGAACTTATGCCACTGAGTTAAATTCCCAGTCCCTTCATTGCTAATTTGATGAGATGTCATAATCTGTCTATTGAAAATTTTGTGAATTCTGGTGTATGTGAAATCAGTAACATCTGAATTTTCCTTTGAGTACTTTGTCTTTCATAAAATACAAAGTGAAGTCAGCTTCAAAGAATGAATGAGTCTTTCCACTGTGTTTCTGTGAACCCCAGTGCCAGGAAAAATCAGGATGAAGGTGAGGAGCTAGCAACCAGGAAAACCCTATAAATATATGCAAATGACCCAAAAGTCCAAAAGATGAAAACAGGGTGGTTAGGAAGGTGAGCAACATATCTAACAGGTGGTAAAGACCTAGTTTGGATTCTAATCAGCAGGTAGTTACCAAGAGCTTCATCACAATGACTGTAGTTTTGGATCCTGAAATGACTGATAATCTCAAAGCAGTGCTTTTCTTAGACCAGCTAGGATAAAATGTGATATCTGTTTCATAGGATAGAGAGGTGGGCAGGGAAAGCTTCAAAATTTACAAGTCCAGTGCAAATACAAATTCAATTCTCTTATTCAAAAAGTTGGGAAGAGTCTCTTTAAACTGTAGAATATAAACTTGTTCCTTTCTTCTATAGCACGTGTATCTCATAGGATATTTTATTCATTATTTGATATCACTCTAAGCAAATGAATACCAAAATATTAAATAGTTAACTGTTTTTACATTGTATGATGATGGTTTAAGTAGAAATATGAGTATTTAATTCATATATAGAATCACCAGAATGACATACTTTGAAGCTCATATGTGCAAATGTATTGAGTTCTTGCCAGAGTAGTGGAAACACTGTATAAAACTAGTCCAGACTCTTGGATATGCACAACTTCTACCAAAACTCTCTACTTTTCCTTTACCTTTAAATAAAAAATGAATTTTCAAAGGAAGGAAAGAAGGAAGTGAAAGAGGAAGGGAATGAAAAGAGGAAGGGAAAGAAGGAAGGGGTGGAAAAAAGGTAGGTAGGTAGATGATGCATGTAGCATTTAAGAAAAGATGAAAGAGTTCCTTATTAATTTGTGTTTCTTAGAATGCAATGATTCCTTTCTGAGTGCAAAGCAAGATTGATTGGAAAAGAAAGTGTGGTCTTTTGGAATCAGTGTTTCTCACTTCCTCTTCCTGCCTTACACAGTAGTGGGTATGATGTGATTTACTGGCACTAGTTCTGAAGTCTCCCTGAAGCACCATGGACCATGAGTCCAGCACGGGGATTCATGATCCCCATTGTGTGTGGATGGTGGACATTTTTATTGTGCATATTTCCTATGCCATAGTTGAAATGGCCTGAATGGTTGTGTTTCCCAAAAATTTGTTAAAATGTTAATCTCCATTTGTTTGCACTCAGAATTGGAGCTTTTAGATGAAATTAGGTCATGAGAGTAGAATCCTCATGGTGACATTAGTATTTTTATAAAAATAGGACAGAGACCAGGCTCATTTTTCTTTGGTCATCTGGGATGTATAGAAAGTTGGTTGTGTACTACAATGATCTTGATTTTTTTCTATTTTTTACAACTGTGAGAAGTAAATATTCATGCTTAAACTTAATTTGATATTGGGCTTAAACTCAGACAATATACACATTCCATTGTCTAGAGAACTATCAATCACAAAACACAAGTTTAAAGATAACAAATTTTCAGAAGGAAAGCTGACATTAAGAATGAGTTACTAGGCAACACACAGGTCACATGTATTGGAAATTAGGACATGAAAATGAATGAAAGCAGTGGTTGATCAAAAAAAAAATCAAGAAAAAAAATCTAGCAACCACAATTACATCCCAAGGTTATAATGGAGAAGGCTTTGAACTCAAAGATTAAGGAAAGGGTTGAGCTTGAAGTTGAGAGTTACATAAGGCATGAAGTTTGGAAATATGTGGCATAGCTGGAAATCTGATGTACCTTGTCAATGAATTTCATCCCATGAACATTTTCACAATATTACTTTAATTATAGAATGAGACTTAAGAGTAACAGATTTCACAGGTAAAGAAATTGAGATCCAGGGGAATTAAGTGATTTAATGTAGGTCACATACCTTATTAGTAACATGGATTAGCCTGAGTATTGCAAGTCTTAATTGAATATGCTTTTGAGTCCCCCATGCTGGTTCCTTTCAGACCTCATAAAGATGGCAAGATGTCTCTAGTAGTAGTGCTGAAATATGCTCCATGGACTCAGAAACACTCAGAAGAAAATAAGTTCAAATACAATGAAATAAGTCTCTACTTTTGGTGAAACAATTTTTGAGGTACTGTTTTCTCAGACTTCTGTAGTCATGAGTTGGAGAGAAAAGGGTTGAGGCTGACTTATTCAGAAAGAGTGATTAATTATGGTTAGCATTGAAGATATGAGTAAGGCAGGGTCATAAAGTCAAGTGTTATGTTGGTTGCTGACAGAATAATGAGAAATAAATGAAAGAAGGCCTTCAGTGACAATGGAGAAGGATTCTAATGACTTTCAAATTTAAAATGCTATCCCATAATATAGTGTTTTTGGCTTTTCCCCCTAAAATCTATATTATGACACAGGAAAAACATGCACAAAAAACCAGACAACAAATTAAAAGCAAAAAAAAATGTATAAATAGTCTATTTTTGCCAACTCTGAGATCAAATTCCATTAAATGAGATAACAGAATAATAAACTCTTCCATTTTCCAGAAAGCAAGAACAACTGCCACCTGAAAAAGTAAACCAGTGGTTCTGAGGCTAGGAGTTGTTACCAATGAAAATATGTGAGCTTCCTGATGGATGCACCAGGACTGATTAGAGGGCACATACTTGTTTTGTCACACTCCTGCTTTTCCATATCGATCTCTTCTGAAATGGAAACTTCAGCAGTTCAGTATGAAAAAAGATAAAATGGGGTGGATGAGAAGCATAATTAGTTGCAATGTATTATATCTTGAGAGATATTTGGCTCCAAGAAATAAATCATAGTTGATTATAGTATAGATAAAATGAACACAGAGAGATGAAAATTTGGTTCTTTTTTGGCTACAAATTTAAAAACTTTACAATGTAAAAAAAAAAAAAAAACTAGAAGAGATTCAAATAATTTTAAGAGGTTTAGCAGAATAACGTGAGTTAGCTTGATGCTTACCAGACAATGGAGCTTTTACTAGAAAAAGTCACTATAAATATGCCTTCCTGGTTCATATTAAGCAAAGGAAGCTGGGCATGGGGATAAACAGGGGTTGTAACCCCAGCACTCTGGGAGAACGTGACCTGGACACTATAGCAATTTAGTGAAACCCAATCTCAAAAATTAAAAAACAAATTAAAGGGCTTGGGAATGTAAGTCAGCGAGAAGGCTTATTGGTTCTGGTTCCAGTGATAAAAGAAAAAAAATAAGAAAATGATTCTGCTATACTCTTATAGGATGGAAAACACAAAAGAAATAGATTCCTGGAAACATATGAATTACCAAAACTGGAACAAGAAGATATAAAAATACTGAAAAACCCAACATCAGTTAATGAAACTGAAAATGTAATTTAAAAATACCAACAAAGAAAAGCCCAGGTCCTTATGGATTCACAGCTAATTTCTACAAGAAATTTAGAGGAAATGTAGCACCGATACTCCTCAAACTCCTTAATGCAATTGAAAAGGAAACAATTCTCCCTAACTCATTCTTGGAGACAAATATTACCCTGTTATCAAAACCAGAGAAAGACCCAACCAAAAAAGAGAACTATAGGCTAATCTCCCTAATGAACACAGATGCAAAAATTCTCAGTAAAATACTAGCAAACAGAATGCCCCAAGTCATCAAGAAGCTTATATAACCAATTGGGATTCATTCCAGGAATGCAGGGATGGTTCAACATATGCAAACCAATAAATGTAATAAACCAAATCAACAGAGCAAAAGACAAAAATTACATGAACATCACGATAAACACAAAAAAAGCTTTTGATAAAGAATAACACTCATTCATGGTAAAAACCATATGGAAAATTGGTAAAGATGGTCTTTACCTCAATCTGATAAAAGCCATCGATGACAAACATCATATTAAATGGATAAAACCTGAAAGCTTTCACTCTAAAATCAGGAAAAAGACAAGGATGTCCACTATCATCACTCTTATTCAATATAGTTCTAAAAACATCAGCCAGAACAATTAGACAAAAGAGAGAAATAAAAGGAATAAATATAAGAAAGGAAGAAGAGAAATTATCATTATTTGCAGATGACATGATACTCTACATGGAAGATCCCAAAACTCCACTAAATAAAGCAGTACCATTAATCAAAACTGAGCAAAACAGTGATAAAAATATTTGCCTTCAAAGAGATGGTAGAAGGAAATCCCCCATATTTGCCATGCTGTAAACATTCATCCTCCAAAAAGATACTCAGACCACTGGTGCCTACTTGCTAACAGGGGTGGTGGTGGTGGTGGCATGGATCAATGTCTGATTCTTAGCCCGTACACCGGCAGGGCCCCAGTAGGCCACCTGTTCTCCCAGTGCCCAAAGTTCCAACATGATGCAGAGCTTAGGAGTCACTGATAGTTCTCACCCTGGTGTGCCAGAGGCCACAAGCTGCTCACTCAAGTTTCTCTTTTTGAGTTGTTAGAACACTGAGAACTCTTGTGCTAGAACACCAAATAGATTTTACTGACCTTTCCTTTAGAACTCAGTGCTAATGAGAAGAAAACTTGATTAAGGAAAAAGACAAGTGAGAAGACCTAGACCTACATATTTTACTGTGTGGTTAATCAGTCCTTAAATATTTTAATTGAAGGTGCACAGTTTGGAAACCACAAAGCTGATGTTTACCTGGCATGAATCTGCCATGTCAGAGAAGATGGAGAAAAAGGAAACTCATCCAGGAAGGGTACAGCTGGACTACAGAATTTTGCCCCTTTATCTTTTTGAGGAAAGAGGTAAAAAAAAAAAAAAGTGGAGGAATCATAGGAAAAACAATAAATATAAATTTGGAAGCCTAATTTTCACTAGAAAAGAAGGGTTTGTTTAAGAATTTTTAATTTTTATTTTTAAAGTAGTAAAATACCACAGAACAAGATGGAACAAAGCCAATTGAGGCAATGTAGTGAAATTGGTACAGAACTTCACAGCAGGTTACCAGGATAATAGTAATAGGTACCATATTATATCTTGTTTTCTTCACAATAGTTGTTCTTTCAATCAGGTATAGCAAAATCAAAGGAAATACAGAACATTATAGAACTTATCAAAACAGAATATTGAATAGAGCAATATCATTAATCAGAACAAAGCAAAACAGTGATAAAAATATTTACCTTCAAAGAGATGGTAGAAGGAAATCCTCCTTATTTGCTATATTGCATATAGCCAACCTCACATGAGATGCTCAGATCTCTGACTCCCACTTGCTAATGGGGGGGAGATGTGGGTGTTTGAATCTCAGCCCACACACTGGTAGGCTTACAGCTGCTTACCAGGGTGGCGGGCTGGTTGCTTAGCTTCCCAGTGCCCTAAGTTCCAACATGGTGTGGATCTCAGGAGACACTGAGGTTCTTGCCCTGGGGCAGCTGTGGCATGCCAGGCCCAGCCACTTACTAAGGCAGTGAGCTGGCTGTTTGGTTTCTGAGCACCCTAAGTTCCAACATGGTGAAGATCTCAGGAGATGCTGATGGTTCTCACCCTGTTTTAAAATTTTTTATGTCAGGAATTCTCCTTTTGATGAAAACTAAACTAATCTAATTTGATAAAATGAGGGAGTATTATGTAAAAGTCATGATTTGTAAGAAGCAAATTGAAAACTAAACTTTTCCAAATTTTTAGAAACAATAAATTTTTAATTTCTTATTTCTTCCATACAACTCTAATCTCTATATTTCTAATTCTGTCTGCACTAATTTACTAACAAGGAATGAAAAATTCTCACACATGATGGTTTCATTTTCATACAAATTGTCAAATAGCTTCTTCCATGATAGACATCTTTTACTGAAAAAAAATATTTTTAAATGAATAATTTATTAGTCACTGGTTTCGTACCATGCAGACTTTGTCTTATATCTGTCTCTTGCTTTGGTTCAAGTTCCCAGAAGATGGTAGATTCAGAGAAATCTCAAAGCACTAGGGCACTAACTGGTTAAAACCTTATTCTTGAAACTTTCAGAAAATTTATAGTGTTTGTGAATATGGTTTCTAGGTTCTTCTTGATTTGAAAGTTGCAGATAAGAAGGTATCTTTAAAGAGTCTGTGAAAAGCAGAGAAATGCTGCATTGACACAGAGTTTAATAAAAGAGATAAAGCAAACCCCAATAAATGAATGAAAGAGATTCATTTGAAAGGAGAAATCAGGAAGTGAAGTATTAGCTTATGTTTATATTGTGCTTATATTTACCTTGAAACTAGGAGATAAAAATCTGGCCAATTTTTTTTTTTTTAGTTACTCAAGGCTTTCTATTGTCCCATATCTCTTTAAAGGAGCAATTCCATGCTGCTATCATGCCAGACTGTCTGGGAGAAAGATATCTTGAATACAATGTTATTCTCTCTAGTCATATGGGAGCTCACTCAGCATCCCCATAACAAATGGCACAACCGGGATGGCAGCTAAGGTACCAAACTCCTGCTTGGTCCACGATGCTATAATATTTTCTGACTTGTAGTCAATAGTTCTTTAAAACCCTGAAATTAAGTTATTATCTTTGTTTCTCTGTTTATTTGTGGGGAGAGAAGAAAAACAACACAGAAGCAACAAGTTAAGAGTAATTAGTATGGACATAAATCCAAAGAATATATAACAAAAATTATTTATATCAAAAAGCTCATGACAGTTTTCCAATCTCAGTCCTAGGCTCCCAACTGCCTGTCTCCCCCAATAAGACAACTTAAAATGCATTCTGAGGGACTTCCGCTCCTGTAACTGTCATTTCATCCTATTTTCTGCCTATGAAGTTGCCAGGAGAGATGGAAGAAGGAGAGGGAGAGGAGGGAGGAGGAAAAGGAGGGGAAGGGGAGGGAAGGAGAGAGAGAGAGAGATGCTGAGGCCAGATAAGAATAAACAGCAACAATGTCTCAAACATCTCCCTGGTAGTCTATGAAGAGATGTTTGGCATCTCTTGTTTCAATTGACAGTTTATTATAAACTGAATTTATTGCTTTATCCATCAAAAAGTGACCAAGATTTGGATCAGACAGAAGTTGGAAATGAGAAGAAACAATCACTAGTACTCAACTGAATAATGGAAGAAACCTTTAGAAAAACTGGCATTATCTGAATTTAAATGTCATTGGCAAAAACAAAACAAAGACCTGTGGTCAAGAGTACACCATGTATGGGATTCCTAAAGTTTATTCTCTCATTTTTGAATGTTAAGAAATCATAGTTTCAAGTGCATTTGGTCTTATTCATGATTTTTGCATCTGTACATTCAACCAACTTCAGATTAGAGTATTTGAAAAGAAATTTGTGTCTTTTATACATGAAAGACCTTTTATGTTGTCACTGTTTTCTTAAAAATATTATCCAATAACCACATAGCATTTATATTCTATTTGGTATTACATGTAAGTTAGAGACAGTTTAATGTGGTGAGAGAATGTGTGAAACTTCTGTGCAAATTCTATGCTATTTTATACACAGGAATTGAGCATCTATAGATTTTGGTATCCACAGGTTCCTGGAATCCACATTGCCTGGATCTGGAGGGAAAACTGTATTTGTCTATGTGATTTCTGTGGATTAAAGTCACCTCCTATGTTGCAAAATATAACCAGGCAGATTCTACAGCCAATTCCATGGATGAGAACTAAAAGTTTGATTGTTTGGCTGGCAACCATATTTCTGTATAGATTCTGGAGTGGCATTTTGTTTTCCTTTGAAGAAGTGAAAAAATAAATGATACTGCAATGAAATGGCAAAATGTGGAGAAAGGGCAGAAAAGGGTTTATTAGGCTCTGAAATTCTCAGGGGAGAAAATAATGTAACTGTCTTAGGAAATGCTTGTTAACACTAATCATTTAGAGCAGTTTCCCAAGGATTAGTTTGGATTTATTGTAAGCCTAGCTCAGTGGCAGACCTATTTGTACTTCTTGTCAATGGAAACAGCTGCTATTTAGCTACTTTGCTGGAGAGAATCACACTCCTTTTGCCCTTTCCCCCTGGGTTCCAAAACCATCTCACCAGGACATTAGAATCATAACCAGATTCTTCCTATTTTATTTCAAGCCAATTTACTGCCAAAACAAGATCTTTAAAATGTGGCACAGACAGTAACAATACCATTCATCTTTAGAATGTGGCATAGACAGCAAAGATATCATTCATCTTTTGCCTACAAGTATGACCTGGCAGGTCGCTGGGGCCAAACCAGCCTTGAAAAAAAAGTTTCTGCCACCACAAATAAAAGAAAAGTCATTGCATCTCTGAAGCACATCCCAGTTCACTCAGGGAAACCTTCCAGATGTTCCTGGTTCACTGGTGGGTCTGTCCTGATTGCTTGATGTTTTCTGGGAGCCCCAACCAGAACTTAGGGTGAAGCAGAAGCAGTGTTTGAAGGCAGGTTTCCAGCCCACTGTGGTCTCATTGATGTGCTAGTCCAGAGCTGGTGAGTGATAGGCTAAGCTGTCAAGGAAGCCAAGAAATGTAGCCACACAAAAGAGGAGGTGAAGGGTACCAAGGTGGGTATGTTAATGCTCAGTGTCCTGGGGATGATTCTCAGCTCTTCATTGAACAATGCATACATCATTTAGACCTTTCAAGATGAAGATTCCCAGGTGTCAAAGGGCAACCATTACAAAGATAACCCAGAGCCAATATGAACGTCATTTTGTTTCTCCTCTCCAAAACTTAAAAATTCCAAATTTGTTGGATAAATCGTGCAGAACACTCCAGCTGTTTGTGACTCTGTGAAAGCCAAATCTAGCATTCCTCTGATTTTCAGAGTGGTTGTAAAATGGTCTGTCTGAAACTGGAGACCTTACCTATGTATAATTATCTCCACATTCTTGCCTTTTCCTCTTCTATTTCCCTTTTTTTAAAAAGCAGTCTTTTATTTCCAATCTTTTTAAAAAATATTTTAAAATTTTATTTGAAGAAAAAAATTGAAACAGAAAGAGGGTAGAAATAATACAAAATTTCAAAAACAAAACAAAACAAAATGACAGAAATAGTAACTAGTAAGAAATTACTAGTTGATAATTACATATTTTCCTCTTAGAAGTAGTTGTTCAAGTTACAAAAGTAAAGCCTACAAAGTGGACATTAAAGCAGTTCTGTTTATCAAAAAAACACCTTAGTAATATGGTTATCAATCATACACACTTAAAACATACATGCAGTTATATCCTTTAGGATACTTTCTTTTCCTCTTTTTTTTTTACAATAACTATAATCCATTCTTGTAAACTACTTAGAAGTTCTACACATGTATAGATCTCTACATGTATACCTAGCCTTTCTGTATTAGAGGGAGAAACAAATCAAAACAAGTCAACAATACAAATTCCTAGAGAGACACGAAATGAAAAGGACATATAAAACCACAATACTTGGTGATCTACAGTAGTTACTATAATGTCTCCTGTTATTTTCAGTAAAATTGTGTATATTGTCAAACATAGTATAATTAAACTTAGCATTGCTTTACACTATTACTAAAAACTAAACATTAGAGACATTACAGGACTTCAAAAGCAGTTATTAATCAAACCAGAATGGGTATTCTATTGAATCTTGTAATCTTCAGAGTAGTTGCCTCTACTCCCAAAGTTGATACTCTCAAGCATACCAGATTCAAGTAAAATCAGTCAAGATAAAACAGCAGTATAGCCAATCATCTCTGTCTAATCTCTGCTATGCTTTTTTTCTGTCATTGTTGTTTGTTTACTTTTCTCCTTCATTCCACTGTCTGTCCCTTTCTTTGAGGTCTTTCTGCCATTGTTTCTGGAATGCTGGTGATTTTCTTCTCTCTAGAATGTCCTTCAATATTCTTTGCAGGGTTGGATGGTGGTCACAAACTCCCCCAGTTCCTCTTTGTCATGGAAATATCTTGTCTCCCCATTAATTTTGAGACAGTTTTGCAGGGTACATCAACTGGGTTGGAGGTTATTTTCTTTCAGGGCTTGGAATATTTTGCTCCAAGCTCTTCTTGATTTGATGGTTTGCATCGAGAAGTCCGCTGTGATTTTGATGAGTTTTCCTTTATAGGTAATCTGTTTCTTTTCTCTGACTGCTTTTAGTATTCTGTTTTTGTGATGGATTTCTGGGATCCTGATTATTATATGTCTAGGTATAGATCTGTTTGGGTTGTAGCTGGCTGGAGTTCTGTATGTCTCATTTATCTGAACTTCACTTCCATTACCTATGTTTGGGAAGTTTTCCTTAATTATTTCTGAGAATAGACTTTTTATTTTATTTGCATTTGTCACTGCATCTTCATTCACATTTTTTATTCTTAGGTTATAAATCCTCTTGTTGTCTTTTAGCCTTTGTATTGTTGCTCCCTGGTTCCTTGTTATTTTTAAGAGATCCTTCCTTTCATGAGCATGCATTGCAAATCTATCTTCAAGTTTTGAAAGTTTGCCTTTAGTTTCTGCTAAAAGGTTTTGCCAGCTTTCAGTGGAGTTTTTAATTTCCTGATATTCTTTTTGGATCTGTTTCATGTATCCTATATTTTGTTTATATTCTTCATCAAAGGCTTCTCTCCTTTCTCTGGGTTCCTCCATCCTTTCATTTGTGTCTACTTGAGGATTACCCAGGATTTCTTTTATTAATCTTCTTATATCTTGCTTTATCTGAGTTAGAATTTCAGATTTAACTTCATTGATGAGGTCACAGAAGTATTTCTTTATTTTGAATGAGGCCATGTCTGATATTACATGTTTGTTGCCCTCAACCTCCTCTGCATTTACCTCTACTGGACTCACTTTCCCTGTTTCAGCAGTTGGAGGCCTTTTGCTGTTTCTCTGTCTTTGTCATGTTTCTGGCCCCCTTCAGATGGGTGGGTGGTGGAGGTCTCCATCCCCTTCCACTGCCCACAGTTTTTCTGCAGTTCACTGGCTAGGGAAGTGCTGCCCCCCACCCCAGTCTGCTGCTGATCTGCAAGGTGCATGCTGTGAGCCAGCCCCTCCCCATACATCAACCACCCAGTGGATGCTTCAGCATGTTTGTGTGTTCCCTGGCGATGCCACTAGCCCAGGACAGCCTCATCCCCAGCTATTGGGTTACAGCCAGGGGCCTGGCCCAGCCTGAGCAGATCCCACCAATCTGCTTTGGACCATGAGCTGTCGACTGATGCTGCCTTGGGTTTTGATTCAAGCTGGCCTTGCCCAACTCCAAAATGTCATCTAGCTGGTCATCCCACTCTGGGGAATCCATTTCCTGTCACTCACCAAAGTTCTTGCAGTTTCCACTCCCTGCCACAGTACTTCCTCCAGCCAAGGGTCTTGAGCTCAACAACCCCTGCTCTAGGCAGGGCCATGACCTAGCTTGATCATGAGTTGCCTGACTCTAAGATGTGCCCAGTACAGTGACTGGAGCTTGCCCAGCTCCAGCCCTCCATCCACACTTCTCCTTGTCCTTCCCCTTCCCCTTCTTCTTCTTGTTCTTGTTCTTCTTCTTGTTGTTCTTCTTCTTGTTCTTCTTCTTCTTGTTCTTCTTCTTCTTCTCCTCCTCCTCCTTCTTCCCCTTCCTCCTCCTCCTCCTCCTCCTCCTCCTCCTCCTCCTCTTCTTCTTCTTCTTCTTCTTCTTCTTCTTCTTCTTCTTCTTCTTCTTCTTCTTCTTCCTTTCTTTTTCTTTTTCCTAACTTTCTTCCTGGGTCATGAGAATTCCTCTTCTTTTGTCTTTGGCTTTCTCCATGTTGTTACATTCTAGCATCTGAGTTGTTTTCTTTTCAGAGAGGCTCACTTATTGTGCTAACACTCAGTTGGCCATCTTGGATTCTCTATCTTATTTCCAATCTTAATATTTAGTTTAATTAAGCTTCTAAAACTTTTAGTCATCCCAGAGAATATGCATATGGCATTTCCACAATCATTTGGAACCATTTATCAGTTTGAAATGGGGCTGAGGGTTATGTTTTTGTAAAGACACAGCAATGCAGTTGAAAATACATAACCTTTAAAATTAGACTTGGTTTGAATCTACTTTGGTTCAAATCTGTGACCTTAAGCAAGTTGTTAATTTATTTTTATTCATACTTCTAAGTCTTATTCTACTATGAATAAGGAGAGAGAGACAAAATTAACCATGAGGCTGTAAAAGTAAAACAAGTTAATATGTATGTCATTAATGTACAAAGTACACAATGAGTTTGGTGTATAGTTGAAAATCAATTCCTTTTCACATCTCTGTATATTCAGGAAACAACTGGCTCTAGATTCTTGGGCATATTCTTAGAAAACAGGTTTTGAGTTTTTTTGTTGTTTGTTTCTGGTATGTATACTGTTCTTTAATGCATGTCTTATTAACACACTATATAAGGTGTGATCAGAAACTATAGTGAATGCTGACATTTAAAAAAATTATTACATTAAAGACACACTCTTATTAACTTACTTCAAAATACTCTCCCTCTTGCTCTAAACATGTTTATGTCATCATTGTTGTCAGTTTCTGAAGTAGTACTGGAAGCTCTCCCTCATGAATGATTTCAGTTGCACTATCCTGGCTGCTGCAGTATTCTAAATCAATTTAGATGTTAACTTTTCTCAGGCATTTCGACTTTGGAGAAGACCATTGAGTCACATGCTTCCAGATCCAGTGAATAAGGTGCATGAAGGCACACCACAATATTATCATGAACCTACCTTTCCACTGGATAGCACTTGATAGCAGCATTCACTGTATTTTTTATCACATCTCATAAAGACACTCAGAAAGAGGACATCTGCTTCACAAAGTGGAAAGAATGATGGCATAAATTTGTTTGAAATGAAGGAGAGCATTTTGAAAGGAATGATCAGCAATGTATCATTTATTGCAATATATTTTTTATTTTAAAAACAACCATAAAGAAAAAAAGAATAAAAACAGGGATACAGAATTTCAAAACACAATAATAGGATATTAACACTAGTTAATATATTGCATATTGTTATTTTCAAAGTAGTTTTTCAGATTACAATATTGAGTCATGAAAAAGTGAATCAATCAAATAATGAAAGCTGTTAGTACTGCAAGACACTTTTAAAAACTTTCACTGTATATTTTGATCAGTTCTTGAATACTAACCACATCGAAGATGGAGCTGCCCTGGATTTGGTGGGTTGCACTCTAACATGTTAGTCTTTCTGAAGGCTGAAGCCATTAAAAGATTTGTACAAAGTGGCACAATCTGGTTTTACAGCTGGAAGTCACATACCATGGCATCTAGACCAGTGACTTCCAATTTCTTTGTGACACTTTAACAGGTATCAGGTATTGTGATCCAGCATTCAAACTTATGCATAACTATATGCACATAACGGGAGGAAAACTTTAAAAAGGATATTTATTCTTATTATGGACAATATATTCTGGTATTTTCTATTTCATTTAATTTTAAAGTGTTTGCTAATGCTATTAAATTAATTTCATGGTTGATGACTTCAAAATCGATGATCAACACCCATAGGACAATATCAACACTATTGAAGATGAAATAGAAATCTAATTCATCTCTTTCTGTTTCATATTTCTGTTTAGTTATTCTAAGTACAATCTCTATGGTTAATTTTTACTGTTAATATATAAATCCCAGAAGGGTTTGATATTAAATTAACATATTCTTTATTATGGGTTTTACTTAACGAAATTCATGATGAAGAGAACACATCACTTTAAAGTGCTGATGTAAAAGTTTTCCATGTAGTTAGTAGAGCTTTTAAATCCAGATTTAATAACTGACCTGTCACAAAAAGCTATGGGTGTGGCCTGAATTTGTGCATAACCCAGTGATATAATGGGCCTGAATCATGTTTTCTTCAGAGAAGGATTTGGAAATATCTTAAAAATAACTCCATATCCTTGTTGTTCTTCTGACCACCTGGCTCAATGGCTGAATAAGATGAATTAAATAAAATGAATGCCTTTGCAGCTGTTTCTAGCATCACTACACCAGCTCTGGGTAATTCCTGAGCTTCTATGTCTGCCAAATGGCTTGTCTGTTTCTGCCCAAACTTGAAGTTCCTCTTAATTTTCCTTGGAAAGTTGTCTTGTGGCAATTAAAAATAAAGCAGCTTTATCCCCCAAGGAATTGAGAAACAAATTTTAATCAACTCTCACAAGTGTGAAATATCATTTAAATACTAAAATATTTTAAAAATCCACGTGTCTGTAGAATTTCAATCTATGTGCCACTTGAAATTGTTAGTTAGTCTGCTTACTTTTTTTGTCTTTTCTTGAATTATGTGATGGATGTCCAATTTCCTGGCACTCTGGTGAGTCTTCTTTTCAGAGACTGTTTTTCACATTGAGAAACATGGAAGAAACCCTGAACTTTGGACCTAGACTGGCCAGGGTTCAAATCCAACTTCCATTACTAAACAATTCTGTTAACAAGGCTTCGATTCTCAAATCTTCAGTCTCCTCATAACCAAAATCTAACAATGAAGTGGTTGTGGGAATTAAATGGAATGATGAATATAAAGAAGCCAGTATGTTACACAAGAATAATACATGTAAATTTTTCGTGTCTTTTTTTTAGTAATAAGTGCTACAATGAGTGTTGTGAGATACTTTCTGGTTGGCTCTGTTTTATTAAAATCAGATTATTAGATGTTCTGTGCATGAGTAGTATATTATTTTGATAGCTTATAATCCATAGAACATGTAAGGGTTTATGATTATAAATTGTGATTTCTCCTGACTTTCCTTATATTAACATTAAGACTGTAATGAAAACTGACTAATGACATCAAATTGACAAGCCCATCATCAGTGATAAAATGTGCACTTCAAACACACACTTAAATTTTCTGAGTAATAATTATTGGGTCAAATGATCTCTAAGAATAGATAAGCTTAATTATTCAGATTTAGTAATTATTACCCATCAAAATTCCAACTGTGATTTTGGCACTAAAGTCTATGCAAGGTGATAGCCTGTCAATTCCCTCTTGTCGGAGGTGACTCATCACCTTGTTTCCGATCCCAATGGTCCTCCACTTCCAAAGCCACTTTCCTGCCTACCTCATGAAAAACCATTGTGCAGAGGAAAGGAAAATAATACCTATGTCTCCAGCTGGATTAGTTATTCATAGAGAATTTTTGAAAAGTAAGTTCATGAAAGTAAAATTCTTTGGCTCTTATCATGTCAATCAAGTTGATCCCTATTGTGTTTTAAAGGAATAATAAGTAATTCAAGGTCAAAACTATATTGAAAGGAAGAAGACTTTTTTTTAGCTCCATTTACACACGTTTTCTCTTTTGCTCCCAATGTCATAGAGGTGAGATACCATGATGCAGCTGGTACTCTGACGGACTTCACTAGAGGCATTCCTCAGCAATTCTACCTTTATTTTTTTATATCCCCTTTTTTGGAAAAGAAGAAATAATATTTGGAAGGTGAAATAAACGTTATTCAAGTTACTCAAAGATTATCTTTTTCATGTATATTTCTCTAGATTTGTTTTATGTTCTACATAGTATTACGTACTGATTTGTATCTCATGATCAAATAATGTCTGAGAACCATTAATTGGTCAACTGAAAGTTTTTGTGCTGGAGGAACAGATAATGAAGACTAGTGGGTTTCCCTTGGTATCCATATCCAGAAATGACTTTTGTGACCAGAATGTTGACATTACTAATCCATACTGGAAGGTTAGTGGTAGACTGAGGCCATGGAGCCCCAAGGTATATAATGATATGGAAAGTTTTTCTCCCCATGAACATATCAATATGCAGTTATTAAAATAAAGGAGTATTTTTATATGCATACTACTTAGAGCATCCTCAAATTTTACCCTTAACACTGACAACTTAGGAGTTTTAGGTAGAGAAGTATCTGGAGAGCAAAAAGTAAAACAGAAAACAAAGAATAAAAAGAAAAGAATTTAAAAGTTGATTTAAAAAAAAAAACCTGAGATGGTGGCAGAGGGGAGGACTAGAGGAGACCATTGGTTGTAGTTTTAAATTTCTTCCCACCAAAGAAAAACTATGCAAGCTATATCAGTCATCCAATACTCATGCCTATTGGTTGAGCTGTCTCTTCTCAGTCTTTGTCACTTTACAGAGATAAAAACAGCTAACTATAAGGATCTTCAAAGTTTAGAAAGAGTTTAGAAAGGGTTTGAATCAAATTTAGGATGAAAATAGAATGTTATAAATTATTGTAATAATGCTAAAATCTGAATACTTGTTATTGAGGGAATACTTGAATGTGCTGTGGTACATCCATATGATGAAGTATTATAGGGACATTAAAATACTGAGCTGTATCTGTATTTCATGACCTGGAATTATTGCCACACTGTACTGTTAAGTAAGTAAAGTAAGACAGAAAAAAGTATTTAGAATATGACCCCTTAAGCAAACCTTTAAGAAGAAGCCCATTAAATGTGTATTGGCATAAATGTGATTGTAAGAACACAAAGAAGATGTGGAAATGATACCCTTGAGGCCATCCATTTTGGTTGGTTTTGATAGGAAAAGGTAAATGTGAAAATAATAAAAAGTTTAGTAAAACAACAGAGAAGCCATGACAAAACATTAAAAGAAAATGTAGTCTATTGAAAATTTTTATGATTTTGTTCTTGTGTATGTGTGTGTGTGTGTGTGTGTGTGTGTGCGCGCACACTAGCAACAGATACATTACAAACATTATAAAATTTGATAGTTTAATAATCACCAGGAAATTGGGAGTTATGATGCACACCTATAATCCTAAAACTCTGGGAAGCTGGGGAAGAATTGCCAGTTCAAGTCCAGCCTGGGCAACTTAATGAGACCCTATCTCAAAATAATTTTTAAAAGCCCATTAAATATTTCTTACAAGTTTATGTGTGGCTTGCTAGTTCTCCTTATTAGGATAGGGTCCAGCTAATTTCACATGAGTTCAACTAAGATAAGATTAGTCGTTTTAAGAATTGATTGCCAAATGACTTAACTCTACATATCTCCTGATTTTTTAAAAATGAAGTTTCCCAGAACAGTCATGTTTTGATACCTGATACCGGGGTGTCTACTATTACTGCAATAATAACAACTGTTACTTATACTCTTATTATGACTACTAAAACTTAAGATTTACCAAAAACCTACTTGAAATCCAAAAAAAAAGAATATATATATATATATATATATACTCTTAAAATCATTTTCTTCACATTCAGCATTAAAAGGTAAAAATTCTAAACACTAATTTGTAGGTAAGATAAATTGAGACTAAGACAATTTAAATAACTTACATGACTATAACAAAGCAATACCAACTCTTAGTATTCTGGACCCTAGATATTCAAATTGTCTTCAATAAAGTTAACAAAGATAATAAGACACAGGTAGGAACAATTTTTCATAATGATATAATTGATATGTGAAGACTCCTAATAGAAAATATAATTAAAAAGTAGTAGTGGTAAAAAAATTAAGTTTTTTTTCTTGATATATCATATATGTACTATTGCTTGTCCTATAGCTTATGTTCCTTGTTCAAAGGTGTTTATATTGTGATTGAGAGTATGGGGCATATTGAGGTTTAGTTTTATTGTTAATATCACTTGACTGCATAGATATTATTTTCAAATTCCTAACTTGATAGTGAGCACCTTGTTTTCTGGTGTAAACAGACAAAATGATTATTAGTAATGACTTCTCTAGTTGTATGTTCCACATTTATATTTTTTCCTGATTCTTGCTAGTATTCAAACTCTAATGTTTCTCTTACTTTCTCATTTTTGCTCAGATAAGTCTCTCTCTCTCTCTCTCTCTCTCTCTCATTCCCTCTCTCTCTTCTTACTCTCTCTCTCTCTCTCCCCATCTCTCTCAACCTCTTATTTCTGGAAATGGATTGCCACCATAGGAAAATGTAGAACACGACTCTGGTTCTCATGTTTTTCCTGTAACGAGAAATCCCTTTCCTGAGTAGCCTTACTAAAGCAGATCAGTTAGCATTCATAAATCTTCAAAATGCCAAACCGAAGGCCTTGTGGTCAATATCACATCTCCCAGTGAAGATCAGATTAATTTGGGTGTTTAAATGTTTTAAGTATGTCTTGCTGGGAAAGTGTGCAACCTAGCCCAAGTTGGTTATTAACAGACATTCAGTTTCTTCCTCTTCACCTCAAGCTAAGCTTCGTGCTTATCACTTGCCTTGCTACCAGCAGCTCTCCCTGCTGGATTCGTTATTGCCCAGGCTAGCTAAAAGCCAGAACAGAGTTTCTAACTTTCCCTCTCTTTTTGAAACTGGCAACAGCAATTTCTTTTTATTTTTAGAATTTTTAAACTGTAAGTAAATATCACAAAAAGTCAAACAACGGTAAACAAAAGGGAAGCACCGAGACAGTTACAAAGGACTCAAAAAGGCTTGAAAAAGAAACTGTGAATCAGTCCTTGGTTTTCATCCAACTATCCATGACTCTGAGCTTGCCTTTCTCACAACTCTATAATTCCAATTTCTATCACTCTCATGTCACTGTGGATCCTCTATGAAAAGAACAGGATAGAAATTTGAATGACTTATTGAGAGGAATAGTTGTTAGTATAAAAGCTACAGAGAAGAGAAATAAGACATTGGGTGAACTTTAGACCACGAAACTGATCAGAGATCTATGAGAAATGAAAGGGAAGAAAGGAAATTTGGGTAGAAAAAGCCTGGCCCTTTTACAGCCACAAAACATCATATAATAAATTAAATTTAAAAATCTCAACTAGGCTGATGGGGATTTCTGAAGCAAAGATCACCTGTGGGAGGGGCCCTGCCCCAGGCAGAAATGGCTCAGCCTCACTCACTGTGTGCTTAGCATTGGCTGGAAGACACAGGAGTGAAGCTAGGGTTGGTGTGCATGCTGTGGGAGACGTTCAAGGGGCAGCACCTGGCGATTGCCATTTGCTTACCCCACCACTGGCAACAGGTTTTCTCTCAAAGACAGCTCTCGGCACCTCACCTTCCTAGCTACAACAGCTCAGCCCACGCACTGCTCAGATCCACCTCCGTATACACATTCGAGCCACAGTAACGCACCAGCTCTTAGGAGATGCTGTCTTTCTCTTTTCAAAACAGAAAATTTAGAAGAGAGAAGATGTGCATGTGGAAATTCTATCCCTTGCAGCTTCACACTGTCTCGAAACTGTAACAGGTACTTGCAGCTTTTCTACTCTTACTTGCTTCAAAATATCATTCACTCTCAGCTATGATCTCCATAGTTATTAGCGATTTATCTGGTGACATGTTCTAAACTCGAGATGTACAGGTAAATACCCTTGTCCCCAGTGCTTCTTTTCTGCCTTACTATATAATGGCAGCAACATTCCCTTCTTATGATCAGGATTAACTACTTGTGGCAAGGTAGTGACTCTTCTTCCTTGCTAATCTATGCATAAAAATTTCCAAGTGCCCAAGCAGCAGTTGTACCTGGTAGTTCAGTAGGCTTTTTTGTATGAATGTACTCTCGTTAAGACCAAGCATTTAAATTTAGGGACTCAGACTAGTAAGGACAAGAAGAATAAAATTTCTCTTAGCGAATAGACACAAATTTTTCTTTGGATTCCACAGCCATGGATTCTTTGTATTATACAAATAATGCAATGAAAGCATTCTACTTGCTGTACATAATCAACCAAAAGATGATACCTTATCACTGCACACTACTGGTTCTAAGCTGGTGCATCAAATGTGCCTTAAGCAAGAAGTTCTAATGGCCTTTCAATTTGGCTGCTTTTGTATATTGAAATATGCAATATGACCAGTGGATCCTGTGCTTTCTTCACTTTGATATCAGATGTTATTCAGTGTGGAATTCAATGCATGTGAGTTAGCATTTTGAAAGCTCCCCCCACAATAGTAGTGTTTGCTGAGGCTCTGTATGTAAGAGCAAAACTTAACAAGGTCAATTGTCCAACCCCACGTTGACAGACATGGATATAGTCACTGTACTGTGAAGTGGACAATTATGGTCTTCAGTGATCTATACTGCTTCAGGATCAGCATTGGCCTTGTGCTGGCATAAGCAGTATTAGTGAGATTGTCCAAGGACAATACCATTCTGTTGGGAATTGCCAAATTCCCTACCTCTGCCTCCTTTGCCACTTGGTTATGAGCCCATAGTGCTAGCTCTAGTGTATCTACTGTCACAGGATTGCTACTGGTAACAGAGTGAGTCACCTTAACTAGTTAATTGGTTATTCAGTGCTTCTTCTGGTGGATATTAACATGTGGTATAAAAATATACTTATGTTCACTTCCATAACATCCTTTCTAATCATTTAGTCCTTTTTCTGCTAGAATCTTGATTAAATAGCCAGGCTATTAGCCACTACCTAGAAGTTTGGATATAATTTCACCCGGGCCAAGTCTTAATCTGTACAATATAGATGGGCACATGTGTCACTCACATCTCTGTTAGCTAGAGTTTCCATCTTTCATGTCTTTGAAAACCATTTCTGCATTGATACTATGTATCCACTGTCTCTTTCCAGCTTGTTCTCTTATAGTATCCAGCTGACCCATTCATGAAATAAACTGATGCTATTTCTTCTTCTTTTATTCATCATAGGAGGACCCCATAGTTACACAGGTAACTGTGAGCTGGGAGAGGGCCATCATGGTAATTGATGGGGGAAGTCTATATTTTCCAGGCTTGCAGGTAATTTATGCCTTTTGATCATGCCAGGACTCCATTCTGAGCACACTTTCTTCATCTTGCAGTGGACTGTTTCTGTGCAGTCCACATTTAATAACTTGGCAGAAGTGATGCAACCCAGTCCTGGAAGTTGCAGATTTATAGTTAATTGGTGGTCAGTGATGAAGCATTCTTTCCATACCTGGGTCTAAAAACATGACAGAAGCTAGTTCTAAAAAGGTGTTCAAGTCCCCACTATAGATCACCCTTGGCTCCAGAAACTCAGAGACTACATTTATTATTCCTTCTACTTTGGCTTACTATTTGGGAGTATAGGGTGGGGAATTCTAAGTGTTGAATATGTTTTCTCCAAAGTCCAAGAGGGCTTCTGTTCAGGTGATGTGCTTCTTCTTTATGATAAGGAATACAAAATTCAGCAAGTTAATCTTTATCTTTGAAGGAATATCCTAGAATACACGTGACTACTGGACTCCTAAAAATTTCATGAGATGATAAATCCTTGATGCTTCACGGGGTTTATTTCCCACTCTGTGGAATGTATAAGTCCCTTCCAATGCAACTGGCAAGCCAGCCAGTTATGATTTGTGCTGAGTTATCAGCATGGTTTGGTTGATGTAAAGGATCAATTAGTCTGATAAATATCCACATAAGCTACATGCATCTGGATTGTGGACAAGAAAGTGGGTAAGAAAGTGAACTTAAGGTTGGATGTAAACTTGTGAAACATCATTGTGTTTCACATGAATGCGAGCCACTTCTTATCTTCTCTCCTGAAAGGAATGCCTTTGCTAAATCAGTACCATGGACTCATGATATTTTATTTGGATAAATGCCCTTTACCCTCCTACTCTTCAATCCTTTCCTACTTATGGTTATGGTGTAAAATAGCACCTTTGGTGGCTGCTAATCTATTTCAATTTACATTATGGCCATCTCCACAGTTTCATGTGGGTCAAGACCTATTTACTACTCCTCTGACTTTGTTGATCATTATAGTTAATTGCAGACCCAAGGCTTCTGGCAATTAAGTGGCACCACCTGGCTGCATTTTTTTTTCTGTATCCCTGTCTTTCTTATTGCTAATAATAACCCCAAATCTGTTACCACTTCTCCTATCAGCTCTGACCAACAGAAAAGCAGGAAAGAGTTAAATTGATCTTCTTATTGATGATGGGACGTCTAACCCGGCGGCCCTGCTGTGCTTCGTGATAGTGCTTGCCCCAGTTTCCTCCTGAAGAATGTACGGTTCTGCTGGGTCTTCTGACTTCACAAATTACATCCAATAAGCACCCCCTTAGCTATGTTTTATTCCGATTTGTGCTGTCTGCTGTGGCAGTACAGACATTTCATCTTTGCTCAGCCTGCACAAATACTGGCTTCTCCTGGCTTTCAAGAGCCATCTGTCTTTAAGATCCTTGCCAGAGCATTGATCCTATGTTCCAAGGGCTCCCAAGTCAATGAATTCTAGATTCTCATGTTACTTGCCACTTTCCTAGACCAGGTACCCACAAAATTTAAGCACCATCTCCTGCTAATTCTTGTAGTTTTTCTGGAAGCATAATGTCTTTCTTTCCTTTCTGATCTAATCCGTCCCCAAGCAGGGCTATGCAGGGATTTATCAGCCTAGCAGGGCTATGCAGGGATTTACCAGCCTGGCAGCCAGAAGAGGAGGTAACAGGTCCTGTGGGGGACCGATTGCCTTTCAAGGGAGAGAAGTTTGCAGTGTTTTCTCCCATGGGGAGAGAAGTTTGCTAGTTCTTAATAGGGAGTAAAAGTACAGGTAAGCCTATAGAGACAAAATCAAGACATTCGTTCAGCCCTACCCCATATTTCAGAGACACAGTTTTTCCAATCAGAACCCTAACATTAACATAGCAAACTTACTTAAGTCTTTAATCAAGGGCTGTATTTGCAAACTCAACTGTGTCTGCTTTCCTCTAGCTCTCACCTTAGTCTTTATTTACTCTCAGCCTTCATGTTTTCATTATGTTTCTGTAATGCAACTTAGTAATAATCATGCACTTTCTTAAATGAACTACTCTTTCTGCACTTTTAAAGTACCTGGACTTTCACGCTGGCAGCGTCATTTCCTTACTCTGTGACTTTTTACTCTATTGTCACACACCAGGGAGATAGCTTTCACCAATTGGGGCACTATCTTGGGTTATCTGTACTTTATCTAACTCATGAAAATATAACTTTCTTACCAATTATATAGTGAGTGATCTACACCCCAAATATCATCTTATCAATGACTTTCCCAATCCACTTCCAAAGCTGTTATTTTTGGCCTTCTCTGAATAGTTGCCTGGATTGATTGAGAAGTACAAGAGACTTTGGTGGGAGAAGGGACAACCTTGGTGGCAGAAAAATGGTAAGGTAAACAAAAGTAGGTAGAAGGAAGCTCGAAATGTAATGCAGATCGCTGACACCTATTTAGGGGACAAGAGGATGGTGAAAGCTTGCACTGGGAGAATCTCAGAGTGCAATGGAGCTCTGAGGAAGTCTAGCCAAGCTGGCATGGAGCTCCCAGCAGAGACTCCCTGTTCAAGGTGCTCTGCACTATCCTGGCTCTAGAACTCTCTATCTGCTCAGATGTTGGTTTAATCACTCCCAGCTGAATGTGATCTGTACATGAACACTATCACAGGGCCTGCTGGTGCTACGCTGAAGGTTGTCATCCAGAGCTTCTCCTGGTGACACATTCTCTCTTTAATGAAACTTTGAATGTTTTGCCTCCGTGGTTGCTAAAGGTCTACAGAAGTCTTTTGGAATCTTTTGGGGTCTCTCCATCTTATTGTCTCTAGGTCAAGTCTGAGTTTCTCAGACTGGGTTAGCTTCAAGTTTGTCACTACTAATAGTTCTGGAGAATCCTCTGTCACATAAAAAACCTTCTTCCTAACCTCTTTTAATGTTTAAGATATCTTATTATCAACCCCCAAAGACACCTCTAGGTTTTCTGTCACTAACCCGGCTCAGGTGTGTTTACTGGTGCTGAAGTTCCCTTGGGTCCCATTGCTAGAACACTGAACTTGGCTTGAATACCAGCTGTATACTGTAATCCTCAGAAAAACATTTAACACATGGAGTTCTCTATGTTCCCTCAATGACACAAGAACCAGCATCCTCACTTTATAAAGTTGTTATAAGGGTTAAATAATATAATATTTGCAGAATGTCTAGCACAGAGCCTGACACAGAGCTGCCATTCAAGTATTAGTTCCCTATGCCCTCTTTTGCTCAGATTCCCCAAAGATTTCCCCTGGCCATTGTCAAATGTGAGTCTTCCTTTTTGTGACTTTCTTGTATATTTTTTTAAAATCATATTATAGAACTATCTGCTTAACAATAGCTTTCTTCAAGAGTTCATAGCTGAATTTTATCTTTCCTTTTTTGAAAGTTGCTTTCATGGTTTAACTCCATTTATGCTCTAACTTTGAGAAATATTTTTAGACATCAGCTCATTTGTATATCAGAGAGGGATGATACACTTTCCAGTGAAAGGCTGATTGCATATGGTAGAAGTCACCTACTCAGTCCAGATCTCCACATACTCCCAGTAGTTACATCAACCTATCTCCCACACATCCTCCTGAAGAGATGTGAAATGTTCCAGGAGTTAAAAACTTTAAGCATACCAAAATTCCAGCAGGCATTTAAAATATGATTTTTTAGGGGACAGTTGTGTTGTTCTTTTACTCATTCCTCCTCATGCTAAGCACTCAAAATACACATGTTCTGGGCATATGCCTGGGCAAACACACAGACATACTGACTTTAAAAGAGGCATATTTTTGCACTCCTTGACATCTGCTTTTGTTGATTAAACACATAACTCTTCTGTTTGTGCTTCAACATGGTCAAAAAACACACTTGAATGTGTCAAAGTCTTATTAATTGATGGAAATTGTTGTAGACACAACGTAGCATCAGTTTGCCAGGTCGTTTGGGGACTTTGGCAGGTCTGAATGGGGAGTGGTCTACCGAACAAGGGCATCATTTATTGGATATATACAGAGGCATATATACAGAGTCATCCTTTCTAATGTCCAATTCCCTTTTCCCCCCTATTTTAAGAAAATTCTTAAAACAATAGAGCAGTTTTCCTTTCAAGAACAGGTAAAGTAAGGAAAATCAGGACTGATTTATCATTGGAAAAACTGAGGCTCAGAATTAAAGAGGATTTTCCCCCCATTCTGTTCTTCCATTTTGTCACCAGCCCATGGTGTAACATGGCTACTCTGCTTAGGTGCATTTAAGGACAGTATGTACTATCACAGAGATTTAGGTGGGTGATTTCATGCTTAAATTTATATACTCTGATTTGGGGATGCCTAAACTTGCAATTGTAAATGACATCACTGCTGGCTTTCACACACAGAGAATGGTATGATTTTTTTTTTCAATATCCTTCAAATGTACTTTGAAATTCTATACATAATGATTGGTCATTTACATACATATATTCAAATGGTTGTATATTTTCACAACATTGCATTATATGAGCAGGCTATCTTTGCTCATAATTTATTGCAAGGATTATTACTATTATTAGGTATTTTAAAATGTGAGCAATAGTTACTTATAAGACAGCAAAATATTAAAAAAAAAAACCCAAAGCACACAACAAGTAAACCATCACATTTAGATGAATGAAAGTAAAGCTGGAAGGTTATAAGTTCTGGTCAAGATAAGCCCTTTGGTAATGGTTGCATTACCTTTACTTCTGTAAATGACGGTCTCCCAGCAGGCTGCACTATTCTGATCACATCCTCTCTCTCATTGGCTGCCCACAAGCCCCTCCTCACAGACAGCCTTGTTAGCTCATGGGGAAAGAATGCTATAGACAAGGCATTGAAAGATTCAATATGGAAAAAGAATGAAAGACCTAACAGCCTACTGCATCCTGGTAATTGAAGAGTTGGACAATCTTGTGTGTGTGTGTGTGTGTGTGTGTACATAGACACAGTGGTTCGCATGTTGAGGACTGCCAAATGAGAAAATAATCAGGATGAAGAATAGAGATACTATGAGACAAAAACAGTTGAGTGAATGTGCCCTGGCAGATAGCACACATTTCACAGAATACCTTCCCAGTCTTCAGATGCAATGTGACACTGCTGCACCAAACACCTGTGCAGTTATTGTCTGATCATAGTTATCAATGAATTTGATCATTACAGTCAGGGAATCTGAGGCTTTGGTTTTTGCCCTCCTTTTAAAATGAAATGAGCAGTGGAGAATAAAAGCATTTGCAATTAGAACTCCATTTTCCATGTAGATTTGAAAGCACAGGAGAGTGTAAAGAAAATCACTCATGTAGCCAAAGAGAACTGGGTTTGATCCCATATCTATTGATTCTTGGCTGTGTGAGACATCAGGGGAAAAACTATTAACCAATCAATCATTGCTTCAGTTTTTCAGTGGAGCTAATAACACCTACTCTACAAGGTTTTCTTGGGATTAAATAATTAGATTGTAGCAAATATCACACATATTGTAAGAAGCATGCCTGTTTCTTATGGGTAGATAAGTGTAGTGATTACCTTTGTTTTTTTTTTTTGCTGGGAGAAACCAACTGGTATGCACCAAAGAAGGCAGACATACCCCTAACCTGATCTTGTGACTTATAGTTGAAAATAGCTTTCCTATGCTATAGAAAAAATATTTTCAGTTGTCTTCCCAAAGTGGAATGGAAGCATAGGCCATAAGGCACAAATGTATTTAAATCTTACAAGGCACACTCTGAAGCTATGTGGTTCCCCTCTTGCTCACAGTTACTCTGCTTAGGAATTCTCTTCCATGATTCCTTCTATTATACCAGGAATGTACTCTGCTCATCTCTAGCCTTTCTTTTTTCTTTCATTTTCCATCTTCAGACTTTCACAAAAGTTGTTGTCTTCCCTATCTAATGGGGACAGAAATTATTACCATGGTCTTTAGTAATAACAGAAGTCTTCAATTTATCTTTGAAGTACAGGCTGTGTGTCACTACATTCTCCCTTTTGGGACCAAGGTGCTGATTCCCTCAGCTGCTGGGAATGTCTGCTATTAATAGTTCACATCTGGGTCTTTCCCTGGGAATTGCCCTTAGATAAAGGGAGCTGACTCACCCAAGTTTCAATCTCTCCCTTGTGGCAGCCTTTATCCAATGATTCATGGTTTCAGTGTAGAAATTATTAGCCCTCTTGCCTCAGTTTTCAACAACTCTGAAGGACTATTCCAGGTCCAAGACTCTTCATGAGATCAGACAGTTGCTTTCTTGCAACTGCAATACAGTTCAGCTTCTTCCTTTGTACCTTTCCTTTCTTGAATCTCTGATCATTTTCTTTGAGAGCAGTTCTGTGTCAGTTAGGGTCCTCCGGAAAGATAACAGGTTAAAATTAGATGTGCAGATATGAACTGGTGGAAATTACTTTCAAAAACAATGGCCAGAAAAAGGAAGAGTAACAGGACAACCTTCAGATTGGACTGTATGTTGGACATCTGTGAAATTAGCAAGAAAAGGTAGTGGGATTAGGTAGGGAAAATATTTAAAGTGCACTCGTTTTAGTTTGACAAAGTCCTGGCCACAGTGATGAGTGGTCATGGAACAATGACTGACTACCAGAGGAGTCCTGAATCAGGCAGAAATGTCCCAGCTTTAGTACTGCTATTGAGTATAGCTATTGTCATCAGTCACTGAGCTGGAGACATCCCAAGGTACTTTGGGCATAGTGTGAATATTACAAAAGACATGAAATTATGGCATTGTTAAAGGCTCTCAGTTAACCTTTTTCCTTATTTGAGGTTGCCCTGTGGGAACATCTCAATGACATCTCTCCATAACCATCTTGATTATCTTTCTGCAATGGAAATCTCCAACTTGTAGTCCATTTTTCATGAATTCATCACTAGATTTTGGTACCAGAGAAAGTCTGAAGAAAGAGACCATAAAATGGGATTTTGGAGCAGGCTTACCTGTGGTCTACATAGACTCCATCTCAGGGCTTCGTCATCCTTTTCATGGGATAGCTGTAGAATTGTTAAAATTTCATGACTTGGAGCTGCAATGGAGCATTGACACAAGGGATTTGACTTGGCAATACCCTATCTCAAGCATTTGAGGGAAAGGGATAATAGTACCATAAAGACAAAGAAATGGCTGTTGCAGAGCACAATTTTGGCCTTAGAGAAAGTCAATGAAAGCTTAAGGTTGATTAATCACCAATTAAAGGCAAAGAGTGAAAGTCAGAGGGTATCTCTGGCAGCACATGAAAAGACTCTTATCTCCTGCAGCCAGAGGGCAGAATAAGGCAAAGATCAGTCCAGAGACTTCTTACTAGGGTAACAAAGCTCCAGCAAAAGGTTAAATTCTCAACCTTGGAAAATCTGCTCTGTCAAGGAAACAGAAGACCAAGGAATATCTAAATCAAAACACTCAAGAAATATTAGAAACTCAGCAGAAGTAGATCACCTCCCCTATTAAAGACTAGTACCTCATGTCTCTTAGAGGCAATGAAAATATCTCTTCTTTGCAGAATTATGTCAGCCATATTATACTCTCTCTCTCCTCCCTTCCTAGCCATTAGGTAAGAAATTAGGATTAAACTATCACAGTATGATACACTGGGAAATTTCTGTACTTGGTGAAGAAGAAAATATCATACCCTGAAAGAGCCATAGGACTTGGCCAACATATACTACAAAAAGCTGGAAGAGTGTTATGGAGCTGAGACCCAGATGCCAGCCTTTTCCCATGAGTCAGTATCATTCACAGACTGTTGGGGAAGAGAACAAGAAGTCACCAAGAAGTAAGCCCTCCCTAAGAATCAATGCCATGCTTGCACCACTAAGGAGACAGCCAGCATTTTCCTGGGAATCAGCACCCTTTCTGGATTGTAGGGGATGAGAACAAGAAGTCACCAAGAGGTAAGCCTTCCCTACAAGTCAGCACCATGCACAAGCCACCTGGGATGGAGCCACATAGCAGCCCCTTCAGGTGTGTGAGCTGGAAAACAAGAAGAGCCAACACCCCAACCCCCATACCATAAGCAACTAACTGATCCAGAGAAACACAGGCTGTGATGATAGCTGTTGAGGTAAAACACCATTTAATTGTAATGTTTAGTATTTTACTGACTTTCCAGGTCTAAAGCCTAGTCTGATCATCTATTCAGAGGATAGCAATATGCAATGTAGCATCAATGGGAGTTCTCCTTCTGAAGGAGGTAGCCATTGTTAATTCTCTACCATCTTGTTTTAAAGTTCTGTATCATTTTCATTGTTTTTTGGGGGGTTGGGTTTTATTCTGTTTTATTTTCTTTGGTTTTATAATATCTGATGACATGAACAGCTATTTCAAAGATAATAAGATCTATTATGGTAGCCATTTTGAATTTACTATTTGGATTTACTACTATCTTGTTTGAATTTACTATTATCTTGTTTTGAAATCCTTTATTACATTCACTGTTTTGTTTTCATTTGTTCTATTCTGTTCTGCTTGATTTTTATGTCTAAAGGTATCTGCAGCTATTTTAATGCCAACGAGAAGCATTTGGTCACCACTGTTGATATCCTATTGTTTTGAAGTCCTGTGTTACCTACACTGGTTTGTTTTGACTGGTTTTCTTCTATTTTATTTTGCTTCATTTTGTTCTCTTTAAAATAAAAAAGAGTATTATGGAGCTGAATTCTAAGGGTTTTAGGTCACAGAGTTAGAACACAAAGCTTAATAAAAGGTTTTTATATGCATACTACTTATTCTTAGTTGGAAATTGGATAAAGAGACTCCTCGAGAAGTGAGTATGGAGGTATCATTCTCCTCAGTGGACTAATCCACTGATGTTCATAGCAGAGTGCGGTTAGAAGTGGAGCCCAGTGGGATACAGGTCAATGGGCTGTACCTATGGAGAACATTACATCTCTTACTTGTACTCTTTCCCTTTACTCTGCTTCCTGGGCCCATGAAGTGAGCAGTTTTGCTCCGCCATACCATTCCATCATGATATTTCCATTTGAGAGCCAGCCAACCATGAACAAAACCATGAGGACTTCAAACCTTTCCTCCCAAGTTGCAGATGTTGGGCATTTTGTGTCAGCAATGGAAGAGCTAATTAATACAATAAAGGAACTCTGTCCTTTGACTCAGGGTGTAAAATCTTGCCACAGGCTCAAAGAATAGGGCTAACATTCTAGCGGGACAGCTACTGAAGCTTGGAAATAACACAGACCTATACTTAATGGGCTGAAATTTCAAGAGCTACCTTGACAGATGGTGAAACAAGTAATTAAAATATTCAAAGCAGTAAGCACACAAGACTGGATACACTCAGGTAGCAAATCCATTAGCCAATTGTGCTCTGCAGAAAGACTCTTAGGAGATGCAATTCTCCTACAAGAATGCACTTGTGGTAAGGAATGTGGTCATGAGAATTTTTAACCAGTTTCTATAGGTTAAAAAGAAGTTGTTTTGGAACATGACTTCCTGATAGACAATAAGAAATAATGTTGATTTAGGACATGACTCTCTAGTAGCGACGAGGCAGACAGGATGCTGAAATAGTGAAACCAAATTGGTAGCACTTAACCCTTAGCAAAAAAGAGGGTGCAGTCATCCAAATAAATTGCAAGACAGGAGTGGCAGCCAGGTGGCTTGAATCAAGAAAGCCAGGGGATTAGTAATAGAATCCAGCATTCTGAGAGCAAGATAAATGGTTAGACAACAAAGGTGTTGCTTACTCTACAAAAAAGAATTCAAAAGCAGGTGATCAGGAGGCTGAGAGAAGTTTCCTCCGTAACAATTTCTAGACCTGAGCTATGTGTTAGACTTGGGACCCTTGACTGGGGAAGAGTCAGGTTGAGCTACTAAGGGGAAGAAAAGTTGTAACATCATCACAATTATATATAGAATGGTCATCTCTGTCTTTCCTTTAGGGGGCCTACATTCATTCATTTGGGTAACATATAGTGAAAAAAAGAGACTACTCAGATATTTCAAGGATTGTTGTAGACGCCTTGGACCTTGAAAGAGGCTACCATTGATCTTGAGTGTATTTAACATAAATTGCAGTTATGAATTTGCCTTTTCTTATTTGAGGGCTCTAGTCAATAACACTGTCTGCAGGCTTAGAGTGTAAGAACCATCAGAGTAGGCTATTAAATAACACCTCACTGGAACAGCTTGTCCAATTTACAGAAAAGGAGGAGATATGATAGTAACACAAAGACACTGGACCTACTGTTACTGTCATATATGACACACCATCCAGTAGCTGTGTGCATGATCTAGTGACACAGCAGGTTTATGAAAGGACAGTTGTGGTATTACTCTGGAGATGATACCCTCAGGACATAATAAATTCCCTATATCAACAACTTTTATATTCTATTCTAAATAAATAAAATATGTGGCCCCAGGAGGCAAAAGCAGGTAAACAAAAATGTGTTTGTTCACTATCACTCCTGCTGATGTACACCTAGAACTGTATTTCTCATTACATGTCTCTGAGTTCCACAGATTTAGATAGATTGATTCTCAGAGGAGGAACATTTCCTCCAGGAATCATCTTACAATCATTTCCTAGTCATTAGAGATCAAGGAGACGCAAGTGTCACATCTTGGCAACAGCAGTTGACCCAGATTCTTAGAAGATATAGAGTTGCAGTTATAAATTGATATAACTATATATTTGATACCAAGATGGTCCAAAAATATTTCTTTGCTGAGTTTTGATGTTAAAATGATATGATTGGCAGTGATTGCCTTTGAAGGTGTAATGCTCGGGGATGCAGCTCTGTGTACCCCATCAGTTAAGCCTTCTAGATAAGCAATGGTATAAGTGGAAGGTGAAGCTGTGGTTTGGAAGGTAGAAGAACACTCTGGATTATATGGAAGTAGCTGCCACAGGAGTGGCTCTGGTTCATCTAACTCTTCCTAAGAAACAAGACTGTTCAGAATCCAGAAGGAGCTTCTCCAAGATGATATAAATTCACAACCCAGCAGGCTGATATCAGTGTCACAAGTGAGTTATAGTGGGTGCCTGTCAGCTTCCCTCTTCCCTGAGGATGTTCATTTCTCCAGCTTCCAGAAGAATGGGCATCGATAGATCTCAGGAGAGTCCCTGACTGGGAGCTACCATTGACTGGTAGGGATTGTTTCCTATGGATATGATTATACCTGTTTCCAATGAATAGTTAGTGTAGAGGTACAAGAAATGATCACATAATATTGTGAATGTTAAATTTTTAAAAAAATTATAGCATGAAGCACTGTCATTACCCATCTCCTAAAATAATTTTTGCTTTGAATACATTTATCCTATTGTACTTACCACTTTATACAGCAGTTCTGAGAGTCCTTAAGTGTGTCCTTATTTGTGTCATTATGTCTGCCTTGATGGTCTAAATTATTTCATATATCTACCTTTGAATTTTGAGTTTGGGGGTCATTTCAACATTGGGAAGAACTGAAAGTCCCACCATGCAAGATCCAGAGAATAAGGTGGATGAGGAGATACTGCAGTGCTTTCATTTGATAGAAACTGCTATAAATATTTTGAATAGATGCAAAACAGCTTCAGGAAGTGGCAAGAACAATGGAACAAATGTGTTGGAAGTAAAGGGAAGCATTTCGGGGAGGGTCAATATAATATGACTTTTACTGTAGCAGTTTTTATTTTTATTTATATATTCAGCTTATCATTGATCAGACCTGGTGGGTATGAAGATCTGATCCTTTTGGCCTTCCTCCGGGATTGTGCTGTTGAGAAATTCCTGCTTCAGAGCTTCCCATATGGTCGCCAGAGTTCTTTAGAGAAGCTTGTCATAGCTCAGTATTTCCCTCCCTCTGATCCAAGGTCCACCACTTTCCCATGGGGACAGTTCCTGTGAGAACTCCTCAACATAACCTCTAAAAACAAATATCTATCCCAGAGCCTACTTTCCAGTTAATCAATGCAAGAATGACTTACTTCCTATTATTTATTCATTAATTTCGTTTCAGTTTTACCTCCTCTGGTTTTCTCCAGTTTACTTTTCTAAAAGGAGCAAGTTAAAAATATTTCTTTTTTTTTTTGTCATATGTGCAAGAGAACTGATATTCCATATGTGTTATAGGAGCTTGAAAGATGGCTAAAGAATAGAGAAAAGGACAGGTTAAGTTACTTAAGAAGTAATAGAGCATTTACTTATTGTGGAACATATCAGTTGTTGAAACAGAGAATCATATCATTTGAAGAACATTTCTAAAGCATAATGAAATTTTGGAGATTTCTAAATATCTTGTCTAGCCCCTTAACATTTATTGCCTTTGCTTTATTTTTTTTTAATTTAAAAGAAAAAAAAGACACAGAAAAGAAAAACAAAAATCAAAACAAACAATAGCAACAAACCCCAAACAATAATAATACAGGCTTTCAAAATAAGATGATAGGAACTTAATAATGATTGTTATATTGCATATTGTTATCTTCAAAAAGGTTGCTTAGATTACCAGACATGGACATGCAAAATTGATCTAATCATCAAAATTGATATAACAGTATTGACTGTTCTTTTTCAAGAATAGAAATAGTATATATATATATATATACATATATATATATACTACTATATATATATATACAAATATATGTATATACAAATATACACACATATATATATACAAATTATATATATATTTTATATATATATATATATATATATATATATATATATATATACAAATTTGTATCTTTTTCTTTTCCCTTCCTTCTTTCCTCCTTTCCCCTATCCCAGTTCCTTTTCCCCTTTGAGCAGTTTCTTACCCTTACACAATGTTTATTTTAGATTTTGGGTCTTATGCACTCTTTCAGTTTTTTACAGTAGGGAGACAATACGGTATTTACACATGTGAGTTTCATTTATTTCACTTTTGAGTATGGTCTCAAGTCATTTCTATTTACTTATAAAATCAACCATTCTTTATAGCTGAGAAGTACTGCACTGCATAAAAATACCACATCTTTTTTATCAATTCTTCATTTTAAGGATATTTGGGTTGTTTTCAAGATTTGGCTATTACAGATTGTGCTGCTATAAACATGAGTGCATATAAATCATCCTGGTATGTTTTCAGTCCTTCTGTGAAAATGTCCAGAAGTGGGAGAGCTGGGTCAAATGGAACCTCTAATCCTAGCTGTTTGAGGAAACTCCACACTGATTTCCACAGTGGTTGTACCAGCCTGCACTCCCACAACAGAACAGTGGAGAAGAGTTCCTTTTTCCCTACAAGCCCTCCAGCATTTGTCATTGGTTTACTTCTTGACCTTGGCCATTCTTTCTGGAGTTAGATAGAATCTCAGTGTTGTTTTAATTTTCATTTCTTTAATGACCAATGATGCTGAATTAAACTAGATTCATGTCTATCACCATGCACTAAACTAAAGTCAAAATGGATCAAAGATCTAAACACTAAAACAGAAACTCTAAATCTGCTGAAAGACAAAGTAAGTAGAAATCTTGAAGACATAGGGATTGGCAGAGAGTAAATGAGAAAATATCAAATTGCATGGGAAATAATTCCCAGAATCAACAACTGGGATCTTGTCTTATTAAAAAGTTTTTCATGTCAGAAGAAATTTTAAATAGTGCAAAAGAAAGCCCATGGACTGGAAAAATATTTTAGCCCACTGTCCCCCCAACAAAGGATTTCTATCTAGAACATATAAAGAATTTTAAAAAATCAGGCCCCCCACATTCAAAGACCCAGTCCAAGAATGGGCATCTGAGATGAACACACTTGCTCAGATGAAGAAATGCAAGTTCCTTTGCTTTGAACTCTTTGTGCCCACCTGCTTGCTCCAAACATTACCAATGGATGAAATTGGTGGCCAGTGGACCTATAAGAATTAATGCAGTTGGTGTTACCAAGGGCTCAGGAATGTTGAGCGTCTCTTGCAATCTTTTTGTGGCATTCCTGTGAACAGTTTTTTTTTATGATTATAATTAGTTTCTATGTTGGAGCAGAAGAAAAATAGAGGCTAACATCTAAGTCCTAGTCTTGTCTAAGTTCTACTGCCACCTAAATGTGGGAATTTCCTAGCTTCAGTTTTCACACCTATGAAATAAGTGGTGTGCCCATAACACTGGTGCTTTCAGAAAGTAATGGACCTTGTTCCCCCTGGAAAATGTGCAGATGTTAATTACATACATTTATCTTCCCTGAAGTCATCTTATACATAATCATAGCTAAAGTGACTTCTTGTTCTGATATCTATAAAACTGAACCTCAAGGTTCCTCTTAGTTTCTTACACACATGTTAAGTTTGCTCTCATATTGTTTTGTTAGTTGTTAATAAATGCAAAATGCACTTTTGGAATGAATATTTGCTTAAGATCAAGCATTGAATTGAGATTATAATGTTACATCAGCTAGAGGATGGATCGTAAAAGTAGAAAACTATAAACACTGTAAAACTTATTCTAGGAATTAGATCTTATGCAATGGATGGTCACAAGGAAGCCCATGGGAAGATCCAGTTATGGAGGGCTGGGGGGAGAGCAAACACTTGGGAAGAAAAGTTGAATATGAGTTAGGAGAAAATGAAGACGTTGAACTGGTAAAGACAACTTAGAACCCATGAGATCAGTGACATGCATGACCTGAAGAAGCTAATGTCCTTTTCCCAAGGGTATATTAGGTCAAGGAGGAGCTGTAGGCTCAGCACGCTATGTTCACAATATGAACTAGAAATTAGTGACAATGGCTGTGAGCTGCCCCAGCACTGCCTCTCAGAGATTAGTGTCTCCTCTTATACTTACCCCTCCAAATCTTGCAGTCTTCACTCATAATAACCCAAACAGTAAGCCTACAGCAGATTCTGGGAATTGGTGTTCTAACTAAGCTAACTTGACACAGTAAAAATTGACATGAATGACACATGGTCCCTCTGTCAAGTCTGGGGATTAAAGGGCGGTGAAATACAAATAAATATAATACAAGAAATAATATGGATAGCTTTCTCTAGAGTAGACAGTGCATAAAGCAATTAGTCAACAACCAGGAGAGAAATGCATATTTGGTAAAGGGAAAAAAGCTCTAAGGACATCATGGGCAGAGGGAAAGTACACAGAAAAACAAGAGCTGAATAATTGTGGCATTTTCAAGGGTCCAGAAATATTTGTTTGGGGCTAGCAAATGAAGATGGAGATGCGAAGATAAAATCGGAAAAAATACACAAGGACAAAATTATTGTAGGATTATGTGCTAAGGAGTTTGGACTCGATTCCATTTTCTGGTTGTTGATTTGGATTTTATATAATTATAATTTGAACTTTTTAATAGTCATAATAAGAGGAGGAAACCTTCTCAAATATGTAAGAAACTACATTCAAATAAACTAGAAATGGCCAACACAATTAACTTGCATTGCCAAGCTCTCATGCTTTTGCACAATCCTCAAAATACAGCTTTTCTTGTCATTTCTATTTAATTGAAAAATATCATGAGGTTGCAAAAGTTGCTATTAAAAACCTGTTCCTAATTTAAAGTATACATCAGTATAAATTAGGAATTATTTTATTTTCCACTACTTTAAATTCTAAACCTATCCCAGAAATAAAATTAGATATGATGTTGATAGAAGGCTAAACATTTTTGCATGAATCTGACTTCAAATTTTGGCAATAGTCTAAATATCTCAGTATTTTCCCTGACTGCCTTTACAACAAAGTAGTTTGAATTCACACATAAATTATTGTGATACACTGCCAATTGATTCCAACTGCTTAGCACAGTAATGTTCCTTTGTTTTCAGAAAGTAGCTCATTACCCAAACTAAAAAACTAAAAATATGAAAAAAATCAAACAATCAAACAGTGAAAGCACAAACTGTTCTATTTGATGAACTAACAGAGATTAGTAATATAGTTGTTTTGTTAACATATACATGTATGAGCAAGCACTTCTAAGATAATATTATGCAATATATTAACTAGCATTAGTTCTCTATTTTTTTGAAATTCTGTATCATTTCTATCCTTTTCTTAATTTGTTTTTTAAAGCAAAATAAACAACACCCACACAACCCCCCCCCTAAAAATAGTTGGGATACATAATGGAGAGTCAGTGAAGGATTTTAAGAACAACACAATGCTATTTTATTTTGAAAAATAAAATCATGCGAGTGGTGAAAATTAATGAGATTTGCAGAGAGATAAATCGGAGGCATAGTTACTGTTCTTCAGGAGAAAGCCAGTTCTATGACTTCAGAAAGTAGAATTGGAGACAGGTGGAACACACAATGCTGTACCATCAAAGAGGTGGGATCTATAGCATGTAGAGGCCCTAAGGACGCTAAGGATGGGGAACGGATTGGGTAGAAAGAGTTCAGTGACTGCGTTTACTTCAAGCCTTCTTCATCCTTAACTTTCTTTCTCTACAAGCCTTGCACAGTAGCGCTCACATAGAAAATATTCAGTAAATATTTTTGAAGTATTAAAATACATGGCAAATAACAGTACCTCGGCTGGTTTATGATGCTTGGAGAAGTCCCTTTCAATAGACTGTTAGGATCCTACAGTGCAGTCTTTTTTCTCTTAAGGAGTTTTGACAAAAATAAGAATTTAGCCTTAATGCCTGCTTTTTTTTCTTCCATGGTGGCTTCTTCTGAATCAAAGGATGTTTTCTACTAAGAAACCTCCCTTTTAAGAAATCCTTTTTGCCTTATGGTTTGGATAGCACCTGAATGGAAAATCCTCTTTTACCCTAAATCTGGTGGGTAAATTTTGAGTATCGCATTTGGAAAGCAATAGAATTGCTTTAACCAGAACTCAAAAACAAAACAAAACCTTCTTGTATCTTTTTTTGTATTAGGAATATTTAGGGAAAGATATTTATTTCTGAAGCAAGTACAGGTTCATGGGAAGTTGCAAAGAATGTACAATGAAGTCCTGTGCGCCTTTAACTAGAAAGTACATTTTAAAAATCTTGATGAATTAATTTCCTAGTGCTGAGTATTTTTGGATATGTATGACAACTGGGTGAGGCAGGGATATTAGGGCAGAAAATAGCAATATTGACATGTTAATGACTCATTAGCTTCTCTCAAAGGCAGTTAAGTGTTGCTATGTTTCTAAAGGTGTCCTGTTTAGACTAAAGGCAATACAAAATTCTCACAAGTGTGTGGAACTGGGGACAGTAAACATATTTTTCTGGAAATTAATTAACTCCTAAGAACATAAGGCAAGTAAAATCCACTTCTAAAGAAAAAGCAGCAATCACAGTTATTAGGAGGTGTTTAAATGCATGCATATACACTCATGCACGTATGTACACACATAAGCAAAATTAACAGCAGACTGAATTTTAAATCTAAAACATATTCAGCTTTTCTTGTGCATTGCATGTCTAAATTTCTTGGTCTTTTTCCCTGGTAAAAATATTAAATATTATAGAAAGATCAAATTTTTGGCAAAATTCTGCTAAAACACATGACTAAGATATGACTGATGTCTGATTATGACTCATTTTTTTAACCAAAATATCTCTTTAACCCAATGAACTGAAATTTCACCTTTATACTGTTTTGCAGAACTTTCTTGACTCATCACTAACCATTAACATATCCCAAACTGATATAAAATTATCATAATCTGTGTATTTTCCAGACCAGTGGTACAGTTTTATCTTTCATTTGTACAGCATTTTAAAAACCCAAATACTTTTTTCTTTCTTTTCTTTTTTTTTTCCTGAGACAGATCTCATTATGTAATTAAGGATGAACTTGAACTCATGCAGTAGCCTAGGTTGACCTCTAAGTTATAGCAATCCTTCTGCTTCAGTATCTAGAGTGCTGAAATTACAGGTATGAGGCACTATGCCTAGTTGAATACTTTTCACTTACCTTGTATTATTTCATCAGTCAATAATCCTTTGCATTATTATTTCCATATTTAACCTTGTACAAAGATTTCATTTAAATAAAACAACTAGCTACTAGTGAGGTTTGGATTAAAATGCATGCATTTCTACTTCTAAATTCAGTAATCTTTTTTTCTCTCTTGTCCACCACAACTATCCTTACTCTTTGTAATCTGAAATGCTCCAGCTATCAAAAACCTCTCTCAGTGAATATTTCAGTAAAATAGCTGGATGCCTCAAATCTCAGACTCTGGAAAACTGAGCATAGCCAAGTATTTCCCAGGCTGAGTAAGACTTTCCTTTTCAACTGTAATCTAAATTTCCTTTATTCATCTCTGCTCTACATTATATCCCTTCAACTCCTGTCCTTCTGGAGATGTGGACTGGCAGCGAGCTTCCACCAGCAGAATACAAGTGCAGCAGGTGGGGCCTCTTTCAAGCTGCCCAACCCGTGTTCAGATGCACATTCACCTGTGCTCTCTCCTGCCTCCCAAGGATCAAAATGGCCACATATTGGAAACCGTGTACTGGAGATGGCAGCAAATGTCTGCCTGAGTCGATGAACATTCAAATGTAGGACAGCCATACTCTGAGCTGATAGACCGTAAATCACTGTGGAAGTGAAAAGAAAACTTCTCTATGTCTTATATCACTGTGGTACAACTGTCTTATCTTAACAGATTGAACCTTCCCAACCAAGAATGTGAATTAAAGTTGTTTCCCAACCAAAAGTCAACTCTCTTTTTACTCAGAATATTAACTTTTCCTTACCTCCATCAGTCTTTTAGATAAAATCATGTGTTCTCATTACACTATGTAGGTGACACAGAATGTTGGAAAACACATAACCCTTAGGGTTCAAGCTTGTGTTATATACTTTGTAGGGGTATGTTGTTGGAAAAGTAGCTTAACCACTGAACCATAATCTCATTATTATAAAAATGCAGTATTTATGAAAATTCAATATGAAAATATATGTAAAATATTATAGTTTTCCTGAATATGTCTGGCACATGATATATAACCAATAACCATCAGTTATGCATGTTACTCATTAAATACATGTTTTAGATTTTCTCTGTGGTTATATAGTATGTGTCCCAAGGGGAATAGAAGGTTGATTGTAAGAGATCTTGCACCTAATGTGAGAGATGTAGTCATATAACTTGCCTTCCTTATTTTCGCTCACATTTTAAATGTTTCTCTCTCTTTTAAATGTTGTTTTTACCACCCATGCACTTTTCCAACCCATGGAGAGGCGTATGGCTTCCTAGTCCTTTACCTTTTCAGAAACTTTGGTTTCCAGCCTTGATAGCTTATCCACAATAATAATTCAAAACTTTTCATTCAGCTTTCGTCTGTCAAAATTAGGTGATAATTAAAAGATAATTTGACTTAGCAGTGACTTTGTTTTCCAGCCTTTAAAAAGCAAGATGAAAATTTTGGTAAAAGAAAAAAATTGCAACAATTCATGGCGAGAAGGCACAAATATGGAATTGCAATCATTGTGTGACAAACTATGTGAAATTATAATTCAGATCATTAAAAGCTTTCTCACCCTTAAAATATCTAGTTTGTATTTTATAGAAAATACAAAAAATTAACACTTAAATAACCAGACCGCATTTTACCACCCATTGTTGGTCTATTTTCACTCTTTTTTTCAAATCCCTTTTCCCATTAAATTGGTCTTTGGTCTTTTTTTTTTTAATTTAGGACTTTTAAGTTCCTATTGTTCAGTTTTATATTTATCTTTCTTTCACTTAATACCATGCAGTAAACTTTTTTCCACCCAAAACACATTTTTAGGGTCCAATTAACATTTGCACTTCATTGCTACAGCAAGCACTTAAATTTGTAACAAGAGGCAAAGAAAAGTTTGGAGATCCTAAATACTCTTCATGGCACCTCTCCTGCAGTTGTTGTAAGGAACAGTGCCTTCCTCAAGCTCTCTTGGCCCCGTCACACGATCTTCACTTGCTGCAGTGCTACTGAAAGATATCATAGTGCTCGCCTGTGCAGAAATTTCTGGGAGACGTAGTGTTCCTCAGGGGCACTTTCTGGAAAATATAGAGAGGATGTAGTTCTGTGTCAGTAGTGGACAGATCTTTCTTTTCCCCTTAAAATGCAACACACACAATTTTTATATCTTTTGCCTGTTACGATTTGCCTTTTACTTTTCTTTCAGATATCATGATTAAATATGTTGTAATATAAAAATATACTATACTTCAGGTAATATAATTAAGAAAAGGGAATAATACCCATCCTATCATCTGGTGGTTTTGTAGAGAAACAAGACATGATTTTGACCCTAGAAATGTACAAAATCACTGAGTGGCATATTTTGGCATCACTGAGGGTTTTGGAAACTTCTTAGAACAGTGAGGGTTTTACACTAAATGAGAATATATATGTTGCATGGAAGATGAAAGAGTCAATTACTGCAACCCAATAGAAAAGAAAGGGCACTTATATTTTTAGCCTACAGTTTATACTTTCTCTCCCTCTCCCCATGAAACATGCCAAGAACACTTAGTAGACTCATAATGCTAAATTGGCAACCAATTTTGTAGGCAGGCTAAGTAAGGAGGGGAAGATGAAAACCAAGGGATTCCATTAGAAATTGCCTCAGCTACTTCATTAATCTCTTACAGCAAATAATACATGTGGAACTGAGGCTACCAAGGTCTCCAAAGAATATAATTTTTGTGGGGTTATAACAAATTAAAGAAATAAATTAAGTCATCAACCCAGCAGGGAAGTACTTGAAATCCTGAATTCTGTAGTCTTTGCTACTCTTGTGGATTTAAAGTAACAAAGTGGCCTTTGTTTGAAATAGATGTTTCATATTTATATTTATGTGTGTGTGATATAATTATACACGTGTAAATTGTTAATGCACTTTCATTTTGTTTTGTTATTAGCCTTAGCAAGTTCCAAAAGACCCTTCTGTGCCTCTAATTCCAAAATTTGTGCCTGCAACATACTGATTCCAACAAAGAGAAAAATAAGGTGTAGGACAGAATGGAAGCTAGAAATTTGTTAGTATTTACAAAGAAATAAAGACATACACACTCTGTCTTTGCCTTTGTAGATTTACAGGTACAGATGCACATGATATTTTGTACAGAGTTGATCTTAATCCCAACAAGTCAGGAAATAACAGAATTGATGGCCAGGAATTGTGTTACTCTCTGAGAAAAGCAAGTTCTCTTATGGACCTGTGTGTGATGGACTTCTTATAATGGGAGCCTTGTCTGAGTTGCTCTGATTTAAAGAGCTGCCCAGCAGTACCTCTGTGGGGTGTCAGCTGGAGAAGATTGAGGGCATGTATGGGCTAGTTTCCTAAAACAGGCTGCAAAGAATGTGGAATACTGTCATTTTCCCTTTGTCTACTTTACTACCATGTATTTACGAGACCTTCATAAAATCCTATTGTTTATCTGTTTTAACTGGAATAAACAATTCTACAGCGGAGGGCATCAAATTTGGAAGATACAGTGTCTTATAATCCTACTATAGAAGGCAGAAAATTGAATACAGACAACCAACCACCACCATTCAGATTGCACCTATTTTTTGTGGCATTATTGGATTTTTGAGCCAGGAAAAAACAAAAGATCATCCAACTCAGCATTTCCCACAGACAGAGGCAGACACTGAGACAAGTATGTACACTACTGTAAACTTCATTCTCTGACGTGTGACCCAATCAAGAGTCTTTTCCTGCAAAATAGGCTTACTTTTACACACACACACACACACACACACACACACACACACACACCATAGCCCTTCCCACTCATTTTATATGGAATGGAATTTGTATGCCATAAAAACTGTCCAACATGAGACAGCCTGATGAAGGGAAGACCTGCTTTCCACTCCTACCTTCTCATATGTATCTACGGTAACATGCTAGTCTGGGTAATTTTCTGCTTCAAAGGTTAACACATAGGAGTCTTTTGAATTGTAAGTACTTTCACATTCAGAAACAGTTCTACATGCATTAAGTCATCATCATCTAGAATTTGTGATGCAGCACAAATTTCAATCAAACTAAGGACTTTACTTACATTGTCTTTAAATCTCAGTATCTAAAATGTTTGAATATGTTCTTTTTCTTTTAAAATTAAATAGTAAAGATGGTTACTACAGGTTGGGTACCAAATGAGGAGGTGTCAGAGCAAGTCTGAGAGAATACATGTTCTTCCTCTGATTCTACTCAGAAAATTTTTCTTGTCACCTGCTAATATGTTGTTTTTCTTCAATAAAACGAAAGGGTTGGATTTCATGAGGAGTAACCTTTAAAGTATGCGAAGTGAACACATGCATATGCGTCTAATCTATCTTGTTTTGATGTGAGGCTCTTTCTTATGCAACACTACTTCCTCACGCACTGCCTCAGCCACACAGCGGGATACCTGCAGGAGTTACTGCGCAGCTGTCCAGTGATTGGACTCTGCATGTCTTGGTGAACAGGGAAAGTGTTGAATGATATTCACCAGTATAAACCATTAAACCCAACATAACCATTAAACAATACAAAACAGGTAAGTGAAGTAACAAGAGTATAAGGCCCAGAGTCAGCAAAAAATCCTGAGTTTGAATCTTACATTTTTCCTTGTTAGTTATTATGGCCTAGTCAAAGTATTTGGCTTTCTTTTGCTTCACTTTCTTCAGTTGTAAAATGGGGGCTACAATTAATGTAAAGATTAAATTAAATAAATGTTATAAAGTGCCTAAAATAAAACAGTTGCGAGAAGATTTTCAGAGATTAATCAAAATTTCTAAGTATGGAAGTATGTCTGAAGTTTCATAATTTCTTGGCAATAGTTTATATGTTTCCCATTGATTATAAGCATGGTTTCAACTCTTCAGAATCTGCAAGAAGTTTAATAATATCTCAAAAATGTGTGAAATTTTGAAATCTTCCAAGAGCTTCCAATATATGCCATTGTTTCCTTTTGGGCAGGGCAAGGATATTTACTTACATTTTGTTGGGAATCTGAGATATAAAACTAATATATGATTTACCCAGGTGGATATGATTCATGCCTAAAGCTAAAATTTACACATACTTGACTTGTCAGTACTTACTCAGTGACTGTGTGCTGCAAATTAATAACATGCACACACATCCACTTATGTCTATACCCACTACAGGTAGAGAGAAAGACTAAATAAAGCTAAATGTACTTATAACCTTATTGCATAACTACCTGTGGCTATAAATAGTTGGTCTAAAGTTGGAGGTCTATTCAGAGTAGTCTTACCTAAAAAGTTGCTGAAGATCTATCCTCAGATAATGTTCAGCTTGTGTATATAAATTAATATTAAAATGAAATCACTTCAAAAAATGACCCATTAATAATTGCTTCAGACCCACATTAAAGTGGGATTTTCTATAGCAAACAAGGACTTATCACCAAGCAGGCAATTGATGAAGGTGGTATTATAGAATCTGCAGGACATGAGACTGGAGAAAAACGTATGGGACATATCCAGGATCATTTCATTTGAGTTTTTCTGAGTATGAGAGAAGCTTAAGTATGAGGAGTGATTAAACAATATGGTGAATACTTGAATTAAAAAATGTTTATTACGATAAAAGACACCTTGCTATTAATCCCCTTCAAAATACTTCCCCTCATTTTGAACTCACTTATCCCATCATTCCTGCCACATTCTGAAAGAATTGTAGAAATTTTTTTTCATGAATGAAACTTGATGCCCAGAATTGATTCAAAATATTTTTTTCATGGTTATTTTCACTTTAGGGAAGAGCTGACAGTTTTAGCTCAAGTCAGAAGTTCCATGGTGATGAATAAGGTGGATGAAGACATACTGTAAATTTTTACTTGACAGAAGTTGCCATAAATGTTTTGAATGAATTCAGGACATTGAAGCAGCCACAAAAGACACTCACAAAAGAGAATTTCCATAGTTGCTTCAGAAAGTGGCAGGAATGATGTATAAGTGTGTTTGTTTTGATGCTGATTATTGGCAATATGTAACTCACTGTAACACATTTTTAAAAATTTAAACATTTATATTTTGATCACACCTTATAGAAAGGTGCAAATTAAAGATATTAAAACACAACATTGAAATTATATACTTGATATTCAAACAAGAGAAAATTAAGAGTCATATGCAATTGCCTCTGTGGCAACAAACAAAATATGAATTCTTCTTTTATTAAATTATTTCTTTTCTCTCTCCTTTGGATTAAGAAATTAAAACATCTGTGATAAAGCCGATCATATAGCTTGATGGTGAAGGAAGAAGTACAGTTTGGAGATGAGTTTTTTCCTAGGGGCCTGATTTTTTATTACCCACTTACACCACAAATCTGATGCATATTTCCAACAATTATGGTGTGGAACATATCCCACATATTATAAAAATATTTGTCACTTTAAATATTACTCTTCAACAGCTTACATCTAGGAAAAGAAACAATGAATGGAAAATGAGGATGGAGAAGTATCATATGTGTTTGACCTTATGTTTATTAACATTAATTTGTATATTAATTTGCGTAAGAGGTATTATATTATAGACACATATAGAAAAAATATATTATTAAATATATATTTAAAGTTTTAAGAAACTGTCATTTTTTTTTCCTAAGTGGCTATATCAGAAAAAATGCAGGCTAGAAAAAGAATGAAAAATGAAAAGCGTAAATATCCAAAGTTTCAACTGATTTGATTATGTTATATTCACAATTATGATATTTTGTGAATTTTTAAAAATATACAGAATTAAAATGCATAATAACAGCATATAAGGTAGGATAAGTGATATTATAATGTTCCAGGGCTCTGTATTGTGTGGTACAATGTAAAAGTACACACACACTTAGCTTATATTTTTCTAAGGCACAGAAGAATTTTTAAGCTTTGAGAAATATATTAAGTAGATTTCATCAACCCAAGTCCAGCAAACATGCTTCTGAGCATCTAGTAACTTTACATCAATTTTAAAGTTTGGAACATTTCTTTGTATGTTATATATGAGAAAATATTAAAAACTGCCCTTTTAAGGAAAACAGTGCAAAGAATCATCCAAAAATTCAAATGCAGTTTTATGCTTTTTAAAAAAATCTCTTTAGAGAAAAATGACCTAAAATAACTTTGAAGCAAATGCAGTTAGTGTTTTAAGGGTGGACATTCTGGAAACGACACAGCTGTTTAGCTCACTGCTGGCTGAAGAACAGCAGATACAAATCCAAGACCACGTTCCCAGTGTCCTGCGTATGAACCAACTCTTTTAATAGACCGATTTGCTTGAAGGGTTGTGAATCATTTCCTCAATCTGGACCATGTGACCTGTTTTAAAATGAAGGCTGGTCCAGAGGAGATAACAGAATGAAAAAAGTGTAGGTCACTTGGGCATGAAGGAACAATTCCGTGGCTCAGTTGGCATGTAAGATTCCTGCAGGTGGGAATTAGCACCTGTATCTCTTTTCTGTACCTAGGAGAAGCAGCTGCCTGGGCTGCAGCTCAGGGAAAATGGGTTGTGATACTGGTTTTGCTGTCTCCTAGCATTATCAGCTCTGGCAAGTCACCCTGTAATTGTAACAATAAGGATTTTTTTTTCCTTGTAAAGTGGGAAAATCAGTTTAATTCACAGGTTGAGTATAAGAACACTGATACTTGTGAAAGCAGAAAACTATATACAAGTATAGGACATTATTATTACTTTAACATGTATATCACACAATGAAGTCAGTAGTATTTATCAATAGGCATAAAGAGATGAAAAAATTTATGATATTCCTAAGAATGCCATGCACCTTGTGCATTTAAATTAAAGTATCTAATTCAACAACTACCAGGGGATAAATTCAGATTTTCATGGTGACTAGACCAGGATAAGAATTTTTATTTTGTCATGTATTTTTACACAGGTCCTACAGAAACTGTTGTCAAAATTCTAAATTTATTTTTCCTTTTTATAAGAAGTCTTTTGGTTTTGATGTCTTATAATACATCTAAGAAAGCATGGAAAAACAGAATATTAGCATGAATATACTTCTGATAATCTATAATTAATGGTTTAATCTAGAAATTTATAAGCAGATCATATATTATCAAAGAAAAATAAATATATGCATTTGGAAGATTTAGATGCCATGATTAAAGCTATTTATTGTTCTACAATGATAGACAAAAATGCTTCTAATTTTAGATAAGTGTATAAAAATTTGTGTTTGAGAATGTGTTAGATTATTGGAGAGAGATTTCAAGAGATAGATGAGCTCCAGATGATGATCCAAAAGAGTTTATGCATTAGAAAGTCCTATAGCAACAGTAGCGAAGAAATAACTACTATAGCTTTTTAAAAGACTTAAAAGATTTATAAGTTGGTACAATGTGAGCTTCTTAGGTTGAATATTTTCTGCTGCCTTCAAGGCTTTCTCCTTCTGAGCCTTCGCTTGTGTCTCCATACTGCACCTTTTCCAGTCTCTCCTCTGGGCAGCTCCCCGCCACTCCCAGACTTTTACACTACTGCTTAGGACAAAACAACTCTATTCTGATTCAGACTAATAGGATGGTAACGGCTATCACAGAAATCTCTGACCTATTGCAGTCTTATCTTTGCCTATTATTATTATTATTATTGTCTTTTTGAGACAAGGTATCACTATGTGGTTCAGACTGGCCTTGAACTCACTTTGTAGCCCAGGATGGCCTTGAGCTCTCAGTGATCCTCCTACCTCAGCTTCCCGAGTGCTGGGATTACAGGTGAGTACCTCCATGTCCAAAGCTTTGACTGTTTTAATTACTTAATTAATTTCACTTTTCCACTTTGCTTTCTATCTGCAGTTTTGGCTACAAATAAAAAATAACACATCTCCCCCTTTCTTGCCTTCTTTCTTTCCTCCTTCCACATATGAAATTGAAAGGAATGATACTTTAGTATCTATAAATAGTCACCCTCGATCTTCACTAGATCTCTTATTTTGAGTGTTACTCTCTCCTGGAGCTCTTGATGAATATGAAGTCTCTAAGATTCCTATAAAGAGGACAAAATTCCAATCACTAGTAAAGTCTTCCAACTACAGAGCTGTTTATCTCTGTGGAAGTTGAACTTGAGCCATGGACACTCATCTGAGGTACCAAATAGGGGTATAGGCCAAATAGGGGGAGGGTAGTGGCACCACAGTAATAAAACTGCTTCTAAATTTCTGAAAATTTAACTTTTCTTTAATTCATAAGACACAGAAAATGGGACAAAACTTGTATATACCAAAGACTCTAAACTACAGAAGACAGATATGATTGGCTAAAGTTCATGGAAATTTCTTCCTAGTGTACTCAATGAAATGAAACAGAATCTAATATTACTTAAAAAATCATTTAATATTTATCAAAAGTATGTCCTCTTCTTTATAGAGTACCTTCTGAAGCTGGATAGAAATATAATTGGCTAAGCCTTTAGGCCACTTAGTAAATTTAGTTGCAAAGATTAAAATATTTAAAATTTTTGTAGTTTTATACATTTGTTTTGCATGGTTGAGAGGACCTGACACATCCCTATCCAAATCTTCAAAAACATTGAGGTGATATTGGTTATTTTTGGGATAAAGAACTTGCAATCATCACTGCAATGACCATCTCTCTCCAAGTAGCACTGAAATTTAATTTGTTGGAACTACGTACAAGTGGGCAGCCCATGTGACAGGGGTCTGAATCAGGCAGGCTGGCTCCTGCGTGTGTATATATAGTCCTGTGCAAATTACATAATTTGGTGAGTCTAAGTTTCCACATTCTAAGAGAAAAGAAGAAGGAAAGAAGAGAAGGAAGCAGAGAGAAGAAGAGAAAAGTAAATAAAAATATCTATTGCATAGATTTCAGAGCAATGTGGAAAACATGTAATGTACCTTTTATACCTATGAACTCAGTAAACTTTCATTGTTATTAGTGGTAAAATTTAAAAAACATATATGAAATATTTAATTTTTTGTGTGTCTTTTGATATATTTTCTTTGGCTTAAGGACATTGGGGATCACAATATTAATGATATTTATTGCTATTGGTGATATAGAGAAGTACACAAACTGAAAGTGAAGAACACTCAAATGAGACTCCTTCATAATGGACCATGTGCTTTGGATTTATAATCCAATAACTGCTCTGTGATTTATGTACTTTGGCACTGATGAATATAATATATCTGTATATAGCTTCTTGGTAGAGGAAGAATTCTGCTTATACCATCTCATTTTTAGGTGAGCTATACCAAACTTGCTTTTTTTTTTTTTTTGGTACTGGAGATCGAACTCATGAACTGCCTGCTTGTCAGGCAGACACTAATGGCACTGAGAGAAATCCCCAGCCATTATCATGTTTGGATTGAAGGAAGAGCTGTTTACTTTTTTGGGGGGGTGGGAGCAGATACCAGGAATCAAACTCACAACTCACAACCTCGCACTTGCCATCCACTGAGCTAAATCCCAGACCCCAAACTTCATTAATCTAATTCACATTCAACAGCTTTTACATAATAAGAATAAAACAAAGCTAATTTTAGATGGATAAAGATCATAGCCATTTAAGGTTAGATATTATAGTTGGTCAGGGAATAGAGACTTAAAGTAACCTAAAGAATACCAAATACATTCCAAAATATGTCTTCCCCATGAGAAGCAAAACTACTACTTTTTGGTAGTCTGCAAAAATTTTTTTAAAAAAATCTTTTTTCCAGATCTCCGAGTTAAGGATTTTATTTAATAATGCCATTTGACATGTAGCTGAATTTGTCAAAATTTATCCAACATTCATAGTCATCCCATGGTGCTATATTACAAAAGAAATAGAAGAGACTTTGAAAGTGGAGCTTAATTCTAAATCTAACTCTTTATCTAACTGTACATAACAGATTAACTTCAACTAGTTTTACCTTTGGTCACCCAGGAACTTTGTGCTATACTAGGCCATATGTTTGTTCTGGAGGAAGCTTTGCAAATGCATTCAATGTGTCTAAGGTGATGAATGCAGTACCTTGAATCCAGTGGAATTCTGCTGGGACACCAGGAGATGCTTTGCTAAAATGTTTTCAAAAGAATAGTAAACATGAAGGCCAGAGAGATGATGTCTGGAATAGGTAAACAATTAAGTTACCACTTAACTGAACTTTACCCCTGCAACCATCTACTTCTGTTCTTTGTAAAGAAAATACTGTAATAAAAAGTCAGAGAAAATTGTTAACTGGGGCTTCAGTCCTAGAAGTTGTTGTCCCCTGATCCCATAACTATCTCTCTCTTGTTTTCTTTTCACCCATCGCACTTTGTTTTCAGGACCTGTATCCTCACAGAAACCAATACCCAACTACCTAATCTACCTTTTATCTTCATCTATGAAATCAAAATAGTAATGTCTCATTGATAGGTTTCTAGTACTACTTACATGATTGAAATCATATGAAAGGCTTAGGACAATACTTATGGCATAGTAGTTATACAATCAAACAAATATTAATTCCATTTTGTCACTTAATTATCAAGATAGTTCTTAATTTGTCATTAACCTTCACTTCTTTATGTCAAATAGCTAAGTATTCTAGTGAAATTTGTTAAATGATAAGCTCTGGGAAAATATTTTATCTTGATACTCAAGGTAAATGAATTAGAGTTTACATTTTGTTAGTAGTTAGTTAAATTAAAATTCCAATTTTTATTCTATATCTCATACAACAAAAATCCTAGATACATAAAGCTTATCCAACTTTCTTCATCCAGATAATGGAATAGGTAGAACCAAATACTTGTTCATTTGTTATTATTCACTCTTTCTCTGTCTATCAGAGGTGAAGTTAAATCCAAGGGTATGATTGTTAGCTCAGTAAAGGAATGGATCCAAGACAGCTCTCAGCTTTTATCAGTCTTTTTTCCACTACTATAACAACATGCCTGATACTTGGTGACTTAAAGTAAAGATGCTTATTTAGCTCACAGTTTTCAAGGGTGAAAGTCCAAGACCAAGCAGATTCATTGTTTCAGACCACCATGATCTTCCTGTATGTCACAATATGGTAGAAAAGCAGAAAGGGAAGAAGCCGCGTATAGAAAAGTTTAGGTACACAGGGCAGCCAGGATTTGTAACAACCTTTTGCCACAAGAGCTACATCCATATGTGAGACCAGGTCCCCAGTGGCCTAATCACCTCCCACTGATCCTCACCAACTTCTGACAGCGTCACACTGGGGGACCGAAGTTCCAGCACATTAGCTCTGCAGGAAATACTCAATCCATATCCAAACCATAGCAAGGCCCAAGAATGAAGTCAAGAAAGTATAGCTTTGGGATGATCCCACCTTTCATGCTGGTCTTCATTTTGCTTCTTGCTGGTCTCCATTTCTCTTTTACGAACTTCTTCCTACACTCAGACTTCTATGGTAACCCCTTTCCTGTCTCAGGGCTGTCATCATAGCAGGGAGTGGAGTGGAGACCTGACCTAACACTAACAAGACTAGTGCTAGTTTTATCTCTCTGGTTCCTATAGAAATGATCTTGAACAATCCACCCTCTTGGGCTTCTATATTCAGAGAGGCAAATAAGATTAATTAACTCTTATAAGGTTTATTACATTTTGACACAGTGTAATACATTACTTAGCTAAGCATGTTTACCTGTGTATATTTGCTTTTCAATCTAAATTTTTGATGTCTTTCTAGCTAGCTAGCTGGTTCTAGTGGGGAAATAATACAGCAATCTTTTAGTCTCCTGAAGCACTTTCAATCTTTTAATTTTTCAGAGGTCAGGATAGCATTATTTCCTGAGGCAATCTGTCTATAAATTAGTACCATTAGAAGATATTTTTTTTTTTTACATGTAGGGGTCTCCTATCATTGGAATTTCAATAGGTCTTCAGTTGAATTGATCAGCAGGGAGGCTATGAAGGATCTCTGTTATTAAAAAGTGAGCCACATATTATTCTGATGCATACTTGAGCTTGAGAGTCTCAGTGGCTATGTCAAACTGGTTGAATTACTTCCTGTGTCTACATCTACAGAAAACACTGGCTCTTAAACTAGGTCTTTGAGAAACAAGATCCTGAGACAAAGGACCAAGGAGTACGGGATGTTTGAAGATGCATGCCCATGGCAAGGAAGGTGAGAGCAAAAGATACAGGAAGTGAGGTGCTATGGAATGCAATTATTATCCCACTGGGTACCATTTTATAACAAACAATAACAGGTAATTTGCAAGATTGTGAGTACTATCCATGCAGATGTAACAGAAAGTTTCTAAGGAGAAACGTTTCCCTAAAGCAACTCAGAGAGAGAAAGAGAGAAAGAGGAGGAAACTTATTTGCCCAGCTGTCTCTCATATCTCATTCCCAACAGGCCAAATTTGTCACATGAGGAACTAATTCTTTATCTACTGGGCTCTGTTATCTGCTTTATCCACTTTTTCTCCAGAAGCTGATCTTGTATCTCATTGTGTGCATATTGCTGAAATCCATGGGAAGTAGGGGAATTGGGCTTGCTGGAGGGCAGTATTGATAAAGCGATCAAGGGTAGGCAAAGAAAGAGGAAGAGGAGCTATTAAAGGCATCTGAGAAAGAAAGACTTGTGTGTTTTGTGGGACAGTTGTCATACCCAAGCTTAGGGTATGCCACTTTAGCACTTGTCCTAATAGAATGCAAAAATTGGTCCTTTTGCAATGCACACATTATAATTAACGAGAAAGATTTCTAAGAAGCTCTCCCAAAAGATCATTTTTTAAAAATTTCAACATGTACACTTGGTGTTGGCTATCACTTAGAGAGTTTGAGTGGGAACTTAAAAATGATTTCAAGTTTTAAAGTGTCAACCACAAAAGCAAACATTTCAGGGAAGTATTACATTTAAACACAATGATAAGGGCTCACTTAACTTGCTGTATTATAGTTTAAAATTGTGTCTGAAATTTGTATATACATGTAAAATTGACATGTAGCCCTAGATTGGGAGCTCAACTGAGTACTAAAACATACATTTGTAACTCTGTATCTTACATTACTCTCTTGAAATATTTTATCGTATTTCCTTTTGAGGGAAGCATGTTAGCTCCACTTATGCATGATTTTGTTCTCTGTATTTTTACGATGAAGTTCAGTCATCACAGAGGTGAGTCATGCCTTTCTTCAATGACTCATCTACACTCTGCATCTTCTCACATCCATTCCCATCCCTCTAGAATGGTAGGTTGGAAGGGGAATATCGCCAGTGGAAAATTCCGGTGTGGTAGCTCAGGATGATAGAAGTTTATGAACGATAGATTTTTATATGTTTTGTGGAAAGAACTCAATATTCTTCCACAAATTACATGTTTTCTCCACTTTATCTAACCATATGTTTCATTTGTAGACTCTCAGAAAAAATATGTGGAGGAAAATTGATAGCTACATTTTTGTGATTATTTGCAATATAATGTAATGTATAGCCACTATGCTTGTGATCGTGTGATAAAGATTAGGTACAATCATGGTCAAATGTAGTTCATGTATTGCAAAGGAATGGGTCACAAAAGGAGAGATGCTGCCTACAAGTTTGGCAGTTGATGATGAACTTCTAAAATCTCATCTCACAACTTCCGTATGTAGCATTTTTTCTATGCAGATGGTCCTCAATTTGTGATGCTCCATTCGCAATTTTTCAACTCCACGGTGTGCAAAAATGATATGCAGCCAGCATGAAGTTTATTTCTAAGTTTGAATTATGAGCTCTTCCTGAGGTGAGGCAGGTAGTGGGACATTCTCCAGTGATGCTGACCTGCAGCTCTGTCAGCCACAGGATCTTGAGGGCAAACAACTAATACTCTGTAGTGTCTTGTGTTGCTAAGATGTTCTGGAATTTAGGTATAGTAAACATATTTTTTTACTTCATTTTCCTGCTTTGGGTGGGTTTACTGGGATGTAACCCCATTGTAAGTGGTATATATTCCTTTTAGCTGTCAGAATGAGCCCTTTAAAAGAATAAATTGCATCTTGATGCTTAAGACAACTACGACATTTACAACAGAACATAAAGTTGAGGAACAACAAAACCCTCCATGATCTGGTCCTTGGTTGTCTCACTGATATGAGCATTTAGTTTTCTCCTTCCCAGTCCACTCCAGCTATACTGGCTACTAGGCCATATATTTGGAATGCAGGAAAACAGGTCTTACTGATAGGTTAAAAAGAAGGGTGGAAGAAAAGAGGAATAAGTATTTCAGAACACATTGGAGGCATAGTAATTGTTAGCTCTTTCTATGAGTGTTATCACACATTAGTAGTAACTGGATAAATTTTCACATATGAGTATATAGCACTGATAAATAGTGCTTTAGTTTGCCTATTGAGTGCCCCTAATAGTCAGAATTTATTGTTCTCACCTTCACCTCTGAGTCAAATTCTCCAATTTTTATGGGTATCAGTACAATTTAGCCCTGGAAAAGCTACCATTATTCAAGTTTATGAACTACTCTCTCACTGTTCATATCTGTTTAAGTTGATTCTCAGGGATGGACAATAATGTATTCATTTTAAAATGTAAGCCAGTCTCCTTTTCAGGAAGGAGGAACTGGGATTCTTCATTTCAGTATGCTCTCCATGATCTTTGCATATTCTGAGCATCATTGTTTTAAAATATTTCTTTGGATTTTAGATACTTTGTTAAGTGTATTGAAAGGAAATTTTGAGTAGCCTGTACTCCACCATCACAGAGACTCTGAGCATTTCTCAGATACCCAAGAAAGCAAAGATTGAACTACATGTCCTGGAAATGATGGCTGAGATTCAGTTTCATCTGGGAAATAGATTATTTTTCAGACCATGCAGAAAGGTATACATATTCAGTACCCATGTGTCTTTTGATTCAGTGGGAGAAAGTTATTCAGACCCGGACAATTCGTGTATTCATATGCTGCTGCTTTGGCGGCATAAACTAGGCTTGCAGAAATGGTCTAGTTGCCTACCGTCCATCTCCCCTCTGGAACATGAACACTTCTGCCAACTCTTGCTTCCTCGCTCTTTTTGATGTGCTTTCATAGAGAAACCATGGAATGCTAGGCACTGAAAAAGGAAGGGTGAAAAAAGAAGCAAGTAGTGTGATAACATCCTCTTGCCTTTGTTTCATGCATTTCATAAAGGCCAGGAGATATTTAAGGGTATCTTTTCATTATGTTCCCAAAAAATGCCCACAAAACAACAAAGAGTTTGAATGTTCAGTTTTAAATATAGGACACATCTCTAGTTGCTTTTAAATCTTATAGAGGAGGACACTGGCCATCCACAGTTCAATCCCTACCTGGGGAATTTGTCACATTCACAAATTTAAATTCAATTTACTACATTCACATACAGAGGAACCAGATTTATAAGCCTGATGATGGGACTGACATCGAATATATAAGATTGTGTAGCACTTTAAAGAAATTTCCTTTTATTAGCAACCCCATAATCGCATTAACTTAGGCTGAAAATCTAAACTAATTCTTTCCCTAGGGGCCAGAGTAGTAATAATTGTAGAAATCTGTGAAAAAGGATAAATACAATTCAATAATTATATTGATAAATAAAATGAAAATCAACTAATTGTGTCATTCACTCATATGCTCGCCTCGGCTGTTGCTGGCTTTCTGCTTCACTGCCTGCTAAACTTTTTCTGTCACACTTCAATAAATTTAATTGTGCAGAATAAATGAGCTAATTTTTGAAGTCACTGGCTCTGTTTGCAAGATAAGGGTGGTGATTTATTGACCTCTCCTAGCTCTGTAGGAGTGTCATGTCCCCTCCTTTGCCCCTGACAGCTTGGCACTGGCCATTCCGCCCACCTCACAGCTCCGGCTAAGGTCCCACCTAGCCAGCCCTCTCTCCTCTCATCTGCCTCCATGAAATCACTGACTGCATGTCTTAACTGCCCGGCAGGCCTTGCTTTCTGTTTGCTGCAGAAGAAAATTCTGTGGTTTCTGTAGAAACTGTTCATAGGGTGATTATATTTCTATTTCTGGAGCAATCTGAGCCCCTCACTCAGAGCTGAAGCCCCAGTTTGAGGACTTCTACCTGGTTTTACTTCAAGGCAGCATCCAGCTCTTCGGTGAGTGTGACAGAGGTAACAGGAACAATAGTTGTCTGTCTTGATCTGAAAACAGTTTCTTGCAACAGGCACACTGATGTCACCACAGATTAAAACTCCTGATGAAATACAGCATTTAAACGCAAGGATGTAACAACCATTTGAATGTAAGAACTATTCAAAATTCTATGAATTATTTTCATAAGCAAAATAGAATTTGCTTATAGAGATCATACCTTAAACCAAATACCTGAAGGCCCAAACTAGATTTTAAATACAATTTCTCCTACATTATATCTCATTTGTATTAGTGATTAATTATTTCTCAGATTAGATACAAATTTTCAATGCATGCAAACGATATTATATTCCTTATTTTGTCTTATAGTACCCAGTTTCTAGCCCAAATCTTGGAATTTGTAGATGTTCAATAAATAATTATTTACTAAAAGCATGAATTATTAAGAAATGAATTACAGTGATATGAAAAACTATCATAGTAAAATAATTTATATGTATAAATTTCATCTTTTATGAAACGACTTGGAAAGGGTGCAATTTTATGCCATATTGTGACATACTAACCCTTAAGTACATTAATGGAACCAAATAAAGATTTATAAGAATCCCCTAGAGGATAAATAGAAAAAGTAACCATTTTTAAATGTAGCATATCTTGGAAACCATCACTAGGTACCCAAATGTTGTTTAAATTTATACACAAAGAAAATATGGCCATGGAACAGCTTAGCCAACTACTGAGGAAATCATGCAGGAGACCTCCCAGAGGGGTCTGCTGGTCATCAGCTCAGAGTGGGAGCAGCTTCTGCCTTTCCTGGCATCAAGAAAAATGGTGGGACCATTGATACTAACATTTGCAAGATTTAGTGCTATGGTTATCATCTGATTTGCAAAACTCAGAGTTATAAACTTATACCTGGACAAAAGCGGATAGTAAAATGTGTGTGTGTGTGCATGTGTGAAAATCAGTTGGTTCTCTTAACTATGAAGAAAGTAAATTCTTTATTTTTCTTTCTTATTTTGTGATTTTATTTAAGGACCTTCAACTTTTAATTTAGAAACTTGTGCTTTACTGTCTTTTCTTCTCCTAATATAAGGCAGTTTGGGATGGGCTCTTCGAGACCTGAAAACATGGCTTGGGAAAATGAGCTGGCTGCAGTGCTTTTAATGATAACTTACTGTGATGATATTGTGCTGAAACTCTGCAGTACCTGCCTGAAGTCCCCAGAAGCTTGTAGGAAGTACTACAGTCAAGAAAAATCAGCACAGATTCCCATGGGCCCTGAAATTTGGGAGAATTTCTGCACATTGGGTACTCTTGCTGTCATTGTTACCATGTTTTTTGCATTATCAGTCATTCATTTATAATACCATTTTTTAAAAATAACCGATGAGAAGGTGGGGAAAACTTCAGGAAAACACAACATGTGCAGGGATCTAGGTTCCTTCCCAAGCCCTACAAAAAAGAATAATGACCCAGTGGCATAAGATTTTAGATTCCTGGTGCATCAGCAGAGAACAGAGGTCCTCATGCTATTGATTATAACTCATTTTCCCCATGTGAAAATATTCACTTGGGTTAGAACTGAAACAACTACAGTCTCTGTAGTGAGGACTTTCTCATTTCTGCCAAAGTGTTTATTGAATTCCTCACTAAAACCACTTGTGCTTCTGAACTCTCTTCTTGAACAAAAAATAAGCAATTATTGTTTCTTTCTCAGAGGGCTAGAAAGAGGGATTACTACAGGAAATCCGGAGAGGCTTTGGAAGACGAGCTTGAGTTGAGAGAGAAGCTGGAAGCCCACTCAGCCTGCGCCTCCGTGGGACCTGGCACAGAGGCAGGCATATGACAGCAAGTGCTACGGAGCCCTCTTGTGAAAAGGAGAACTTGGCATTCAGTTTTTAAACCCACCATCCTCAGCCCTGAGTGCCCGGGAATTGTGCGAATTGTTGCCTATGGCAGTGGCTCCGATTTGTATCTGGGTATGAACTTAAATGAAAACATGAATTGAACTCATTACTTGAGGAAGGAAACACTGCCAAATTTAACAGGATGGGATTCCAGCGGGGTGTAAGGTTTTATGGGCCTGCAGTGGAATACCTCATAGAAAGGTTTCCAGTTCATAAAACACTTTCAAAACACGCTCAGCCCTTTTAAGTTGAGGGGACATTATGATTTTATCTATGGTATTTCCCTGCAGATTGAACTCAAATATCCTTTGTGCTGACTACACAGAGAACAGAAGAAAGAAGGGGAATAAACTTGGACTGAATCTCTCCTCCTGAAAAGGTTCCCTTCAGGCAGAATTAGGTGAGAACAAATGACATCATAAACTAGCATGTCCACATACTGTGCCAACTCCATATGGTCCGCTTTCTTTTCACAGGTATTTAATTCGGCAAATATTTTTTTGAGTCCCTGTCAAGCACGGAGTAGTATTTTAGGCATCAGAGTATGGTGGTCCATTAAACCAAGCTCTCATGGTACGCATATCCCAGAAGCAGATAGAAAGAGAAAAGAGGTTTGAAAGATGTAAAGCATCAGATGGTGATTGTCACTGTGAAAAATAAAGCAAAGGAAAATGGAACAAAAGATGGCAGAGGTAGCAGGTGTCATTTTGAAGTCTGTGTGCAAAAATCACTCTGGAATGGTGACATTTGAGCTGAAGTTTGATAAAGTGATCAATATGTTGAATATGGGAAAAATATATATATATAGAAATAAACTAACAAAAGTTTGTGAAGTCATTATTTATTTCAACCTATCATTTTGAAAAAAAAATAAAACACGCTCGCTTTCTCCCCTTGGATGGTTATATCGACCACACAGATACAGTTCTGAACATTTCCTTGGGACGTTCAGGTCTGTATGGCTGGTATCCCGCAGGTGTTCTGCAGTCTCCTGCTTGACCCCTTTATTTTGCAGAAAGAAGGAGAGACTATGAGTATTGGTATATAAAAATGTAAAAAAAATTCATGCCTTTAGCACAGGATTGCACAAAGAGTAGGTGTGAATCAGAAAAACAACAAGACTGTCTAAGCAAGAGTTCGTTCTTCTGTTATATGTGTATTGTTTCACAGAGTTCCCAGTGGTTCTATTAAAAAGCAAATATCACAGCAAATTTCATTTTATTTTCCTTCAACATATGCATGTCAGCTTGTTACGTTGTTTTTTTTTCTCTCTCTCTCTCTCTTCTATCAGGTGCAAACTCCACACAAATGGTTTTGGAGTCGTTTGTATATTCCCATAGTAATGAAAGTTTTAACTTGGCCAATGTCAATATCCACACTGAAACTCCCCACATGAGCCACATTTTCATAGAATGAAAGTGAGGATAAGCAAGTTTTCCAGTCTAATTACAGAAGATTTATTTAGAATTATAGAATACAAAAAAAAACCAGACTTAGAACCAGAGCCTTGATGATTATTGACTTTTACTCCATAATTAATAATTAGGTAGCAAGGTCATGCTACAAGTTTAAGAGATTTCTATATCTTGAAAATATTTGTTATCTAAGCTAAAACTTCTTTTCTAAACAGAGAATCACTTTGAGATAGAATTTGCATTTGCATGTGTTTTGGTTTATATCTAGATGTCCTCCAAGAGCATCATTACTCATAGCAAGGCTTTTGGAAGATGACTGGGTTATGGGAGTTCACAGTTGACTTGCTATTAGGTGGTGAGGTCTGATCTCCTTGGAAGAGGCAGGTCACCAGGAGCATGGTGTGGAACGGTTTGTCTCTTTCCTGGACATTCTCTCCACACTCTGCTTGCTGTCTGCCACGATGTGAGCTGCTTTCCTCCACCATGCCCCTGTGTCATGCTGCCTCGGGGCCAGCCAAGTATGAACCGAAACATGAGCCAAAATAAACCTCTTCTCTTTTAAATTCTGGGTGTTCAATATTATGTCTCAGGGATGGAAAAGTAATGAAGAGAGCATGCATGTGTATTAATGTACTTTTCTTCACACACTACTAGATGAAGGCACACTTTCTGTGCCCTGCATGCATTCATTCCTTCTGACACACACATGAACAGACACACTCAGAGTAGCCCTCAGAAGTAAAGTCGTCTGAACATAATCACAGAACTCTGATATTTCTGGAGCTAGTTCTGCTCAGTTCTGTCCTTCAGGAAGCTCCAGAAATTAGCTCACTTAAAATATTCTCAGTTCTGGACAGGGAAAGTAGAGGAGGTCTAGATGGAATGGTGAATGATAAGACAGGGGCACAGTGACATTCCAGATAGGAGCCTACCTTTGTTATCTGACTTACTTGGGTTTTAGTCCTAGTTTTCCAAGTACAAACATTATCTTGAGCAAGTTAGTCATTTTTTTAAACCTCAATTTCAGTATCTGTATTAAGGAGCTACTTCACTGAATTTTGGGTGTGTGTGACAGATATAAAATGTTTTATAATAAATACTAAAGAAACTTTCATGATTTATAGAATTTACTTGTTCATTTATTACCCTGGTTTGTAGTTATATTCATGTGCACTATCAGGAGCAGTGAGGAAAAGCTATGAACCTGCATCATCTTTATGGTGTGATAGCAATTTTATTTTCTGTTACAGACCAAAATAGCTGAAACCTTACATGCACCTTTCAAAAACTCAAGGAGGAAGGTAACTAGAAAACTGGATATAATAATAGTGTTTCTTTTTAGAATTACACCAAATCCAATGTAACTGATGATAATTTTGCTCTTTAAATTGGAAAAGTAAAAATATATTGCCTAGGTTGTTTAAGAAGACACTGGTGAAAACAAACAGTGATTATTTCTTTTATGATACAGGAACAATTTGGATGGACTGAAACAGAAGTTAAACTGAAACCCCAGATTTTTGAGGTCCAGAAAGTATAATTTGGGAGGTTTGAGGTGAGTTAACTTCATTCTACTTTGAAAACTGAAATACTGTTCATGGTTATGCATACACACACATACCACAGGGGATTATTGGAATATTAGTGAAGTTTATCAGAACCCATGTCCCTGGAGGTGTATAGGATATAAGTCCAATTTAAAGAGAATAATTTTCACGTCAGTGAATGTAGTATTGAGTAGTGTTGAAAATATGAAGCAAAAGAGACATAAAAATGACTACGATGGTTTTTTATTTGAGAAATCTAATTTTTTAAATTCTAATTCTTATAACTCTACTTTTTTTCAATGACACACAATAAAAAATGTTTATATCTTTAAGAACTAAGTCAAACAACACAATGGTTTGACTTCTTAGTATGTAGCATGTAGTCTGATAAGCACTTTACCTGACAATTTAATTTAATTTTTGAACAACTCAGGAACGTATCACTACTGTTCTTTTTTTCATATAGAAAAATATTCCAACAGACCCAAATACTTAACTAGTTTAGACAATATCATACCATAAGTTTTTAAAAGTCATGTATTTGAACAAAAGCCTTCTGATTTCTAGTTCCCCATTCAGTGTATTGCATTTTATGTAAGAATTTTTTGATATAATTCCATAATCATGAGTAGAGCTTTCCCCATTAGTACTTTAACATGATGGATACCAAACAGCTGAAATATGATTTACCAATGAAATCTTTAAACTATTCATTCCATATCTAAGAATTTGCTCAGTAAATTTTCATTGAATAAATATTTTAAATAGCTATTTAATTATTTTTGAACATCTGTGTATAACTATTCAGTGCAATAACCTATAAAACTTGAATGTGTAGCTCAGAATCAGCACCCAAGCGAAGTCTTTCTACCTCTATGTACAAATCTTTCACTCGGATGCCACTTAGTTCAGAGATTGATTATGTGATTTTCAAGATTTGATGTGGGTCCCAAGTTCAAAACTATCTAGAGTTTCAGGACTGCATCACCAGAGTTTTAAACCACACTGGACCCCTTCTGAGCAAGAGGGCCCTGGCACCTATGTAGGTGGCCCTCCTAGAAAGCCACCTTGATCTAAATATGGTTGCTTGCTCAGTAGATGCAAAATGTACTCCAGAGAAGTAGAACCACACTAAGGTGATTGATTCAGCAGCATCCAAATATAAAGCTAGAAGCACATATATAAAGTTGCTTAAGAAACAGATCAAAAACCAACCTGAAATTTGAAATCAGATTCATCTATTAAGGAAAGGAGGAAACAAAAATTTCCTCTGCTTATACTAAGTGTCAGCAAAATGCACTGTAACCATTTGACTCTCTCCCAAAGTCAAACAATCAAGAAAGGTAAAAGTTTTGAATGAATTCAGTATATCAAGGAAACTACCACAGAGCGACTAAAGACACCCATGAAAGACAATTTAAAGAACTACTTCATAAAGTCAGAAGGATGATAAGACAATTATGTTCAAAGCTGCGGGGAGAGCATTTTCAAAGAGCTTAGTGGCCATGTGTCTTTTATCATAATAATTTTAAAAAATCTAAGCATTCACTATATTTTTCAGCCATGTCTTTTACAAAGCTTTTGAGAACAGCACAGTGTTTCCACTAATGTCTTGCCGAGTGGATCATTTTCCTAAGTTAATATTTATCACCTTATGTGCTCTTTTGTCTTCAGGGGTGCGGTATTTCTGTACTAACTCATTTTAGTGTCTAGAGCTTACTTGGAGAGATTTTAGAGCAAAAATTTCTTGTACCACCATTTTAATTGAAACCCCTCTAGATTAAGAGGGCAGAGACCATGCCTGTCTTTTTCACTGTTATTCCCAGTACCTTATAACATAATAGATAATCAATGACTATTTGTTGAATGAGTAAGACATTGAATAACTGAAAAGAGGTTGGAGGAAGAGTAGTGAGTAACAACAAAAATTATGGCAGTGAATAAAATGGGAGAAATGTTGTTTCTATACACAAAACTCTGGAAGAGAACAAGCCTTTGTTCATAAGTCTAGTGACAATGATAATATCGTTACATTCACATGTCATATTTGTTTGTTCTGCTTTGGTTTTTACTGTGTCACAGGGAATTGCTTTTGCAATAACAAAAGTCAATGAACAAAATAAGAGAATTTTGAAGTTTTCCCAGCTGATTCTATTACTGAAATGTTTTTTTATTGTGCTACCCTAGTGAGTGGAATCAGTTGGTCTCAAAGCTAAAATGAGATATGCGAAAATGTATATATATTCATGTATCTCTCTGTCTCTGTCTCTCTGGCTCTTTCTCTCTCCATCACTCTCTCTGTCTGCCTTTCTGTCTGTCTGACTTTCTGTCTGTCTGACTCTCTCTCTCTCTCTTTCTTACACACACATGGTGGCCTTCATCTCTGAATCATTTGAAAAGGAAAATGACGCTGAAATTTGGAATATGAAACATATAATGTGCCTCTTGGGTTACAGAATGAAGTAAATCCAGCAAAACTTGGAGACCTCAATAAGCCACCACTATACACGGAGGACTGAAGTCAGTTTTTTCCTTCTCTTCCCTTCACATTTAGTCCAATAGCAACTAATCCCAGGAAACTAAAAATATACAGGGTGTACAGTAACTCTCTTCTTTGGCTCTTTCCGTAATGTATACAAATCTGACTGATAAAAGACTCGATTCACTCAGCAGAGAGCTGGCTCCTGTATGATGGAATTTCATCTTGGAGTTTTGTGGGGAGAGCAGTTGGAGTCTTTCTATCGCTCACTGCACTCTGTGGGAGACAGGGTTTTATGAATCTGAGCGATAGCAATGAGCAGTCTGGGACATGTTGGTGGTTGTGTCTGCAGACATCTGACAAGAGGAAAGTGCAGTTGCAGCAATGTGTTGGGGGAATCTGGCTTTCTCCCTCAAAGCCCACTTTATTCTGAGTTTACCTGCTATTATACAAGAACCAAGAAGGCAAATTAAGTTCCTTTTATTTAGCCTTTCCAGAGAGGTGGAAAAAACCCCAGTCTCAGGTGCAGCAGTAGTCACTGGCTCGCTCTTTTCAGTAGCAGGATGCTGGACATTAATAACCAGGAGATTCAGGGTGGTGCTCCTCCTTTTCCCTTATAATTCGACCTTCTTTAATTCAGGATTCTCCAAGTCAATTTTAGGCCCTGTGTTTGTGTTGTCAGACTAATACCATGGCCACCACCCGATACATGACTCTGGGTTTCTCTTCCTCCAAAAGGACTATTGTCTAACATTTTCTTAGCATCAGATAGTTCTCAAATGTTTACATACTTCATTTTACACATTTTAGATTTAAATTTAGAGTTTTTTCAAACCATTCCCTGGTTGAATTTGAAATAATTATGAGAGTAATCACTGTACATTTCCTATGTGCCACGTTTGGTGGTCAGTATCATAGCTTGTTATTTTTCTTGTTGTTGTTATAATGACTAGATGGAGGTGCAGATATGCCAAATTGGAATTATGTTCATGGAAAGAAAAATTTCAAACAGTTCAAGTCATTGTTTGGTCTGGAAAGCCTCTGTTAAACTAATTATGAAATTTGAAGATTTTGCTAATAGCTATAATTTCCAAGGTGAGAATGCTACACAATATCTACTATCTATAAATCAATTCAGATTTCTGGCTAAGAAAACTAGACCTAGGAAGATCTGTCTTGGTTAAGAGAGCATTTCCAAGGAAAGTGCTTTCATCTTTAAAAATCATAAAGTAGCAGAGAATAGAGTCAGGCAAATGCTATTTTCTTTAAAGAAAGAAACAGAGGGAGGAAAAGAAAACAAGCAGAAGTGTGAGAATGGCAAGAAGGAGGGAAAGGGAGAGAGAGAATGACTCTGAAGGAAATCTATGGGAGAGCCAGATCCCAGCCTTTCCTGGTGAGTCAGCACCATTCGCTGGCTTCAGGGAGAGAGAACAAGGCCTCACCAAGAAGCAAGCCCTCCCTGCGAACCAGTGCCATGTGCAAGCTGCTGCCAATAGGGGACAGCCAAATTCAAGCCCCTACCAGGCAGGCTGGCAAACAAGAAGATCCATTCCCACTCCCACCTTCTATAAGCCACCAGCTAAACCTGAGAAACACAGGCTGTGATGATAGCTATTGAGGTGAAATGCAATTTGATGCTTGTGGTGTTTGGTGTTTCACTGACCTTGCAGGTCTAGGGTCAGTCGTCTGATCCTCTGTTCAGAGAATGGCAGTACACAGTGTGGCATCTAGGGGGATCTCCTCTGAAGGTGGTAGCCATTGTTGATTCCTTATTATCTTCTTTTGAAGTCCTTTGTCATTTTTGTTGTTTTGTTGGGTTAAATTTTGTTCTGTTTTGTTTTGTTTGATTTTGTTATATCCCATGGTATGAGCAGCTATTTCAAAGAGCTATATTATTGTAGCCATTTTGGATTTACTATTGTCTTGTTTTTGTAGTCCTTTATTGCATTCATTGTTTTGCTTTTAATGGTTCTATTCTGTTCTATTCTGCTTGATTTTCAGTATGTCTGAAGGTATCTGCAGCTATTTTGAAGACAGCAAGAGGCATTATGGTAACTATTGCTGATTTCATATTGTTTTGAAGCCCTGTATTACAAACACTGTTTTGTTTTGATTTTTTTTTGTTTTATTTTCCTTGGTTTTATCCTCTTTAAAATAAAAAAATTTAAAAATGTATTTTAAGCAATTAGGAATCACCCCTTCCTTTAATTTTCTAAACGAATAATTCTCTAAATAAAAAGAATTAAAAAAGAATCTATGAGACAAAATCAGAAGGGGGACTTTGGTCCATAAAGAATTTTAGATTGGATTAGTAAAATGTCTCTGATTGCTTCATAAATTTATACTAGAAGCATATATCTCAATTTCAGCAAGATGCACTGCATATTTTCTGTATGCTCATTATGAGACAGTTGGGCACAATAGTAACTGATGAAACAACATACAGTTGAGTGTTTGCTTTGTATTCTTGATGGGATGCCTTGACCTCTGACCTCAGCCATATCCTGCTTCAAGTTTTAGTAATCACTGAGCTTGATAAGTACAGCAAGTGACCAAGAAGACAGATTCTAGAATGAAACTGTCTGATTTTGAACCTTGAATCTGCTCGTATTAAGTCTGTAATTTTAGGGAATTTACTTTGCCATTTTTTGTTGTTGCTTCAACTTCTTTATCCATGTAATGAGAAAAACCACATTAGCTTGTAGAACCAGAATGTGAAAAACACTGTGCCTTAGTTAATAATAACATCAACAATAGTAATAAGTAGATGATAAGGTACTTAAACTTATTAAAGAGTAGAAGTTTGGAGAAATAATGATTTTGTTAAAGTAACATATTAAACAAATGCTTGTGAGTTGATATCAAAGACAGAGAAATGTGAGATCCCCTACCCACAGCTAACTAGATTACAGTTGACTTCTAGCTCAAAACTAGCCATTCCTTCAGGTGTCAGCCAGGACATGTATAAAGTGCTGTCTAAGAGAAAGCCAGGGCAAAGGGGAGAGGGAGAGTCAGTTTGAGCATTCTCAGTCTTACCAGTGGGAATATTGCCTCCAAACCAAGCAGTTTGAGGCCCTAGACAACTGTGTCTTGAGTACTGGATTCAATTTTAGCTGCCTCATTTTATGAGCTGTGGCAAGCTACCAAGTACCCAGAGGATATCCATCAGGGCAGTGAGGGAATTTGAAACTTGAAAATCTAAGAATATGTGAAGGAATTGGGCTGTGTGATCTGAAAATCTTAGGAGTAGGGAGACTGAGTTCTTGGAAAAAGTCTACGGTTGGAATTGTTTTAGCACAGTAACAAATTGTATTCTATCTCACTCTGAATTGTCCAGGATGGGCCAAAATGTTATCACTTTAATGATGGCTTGTAAACATTTTGAGAACTGTTTTGAGGAGGATTCATTGTACTTTTTCCTCCACCAAATCTTGTATTTGCATTTAACAGTACTGAAATTTGAAATATCTTAAGTAAAGAAGGGGAGCTTATGGCTCATATAACCAAATCACAGGAAAGGCAGTGGAAGCACTGGTCATAAAAATAATAGAGTCACAGTCTCTCCTCTGTCTGTCTGTCTCTCTCTCTCTGTTTCTCTCTTTCTCTCTCTCTGTTCCTTTCTCCCTCCCCCCTCTTCTCCCCCTCTCTCCTCCCTCCCTCTAAGTCTTCCTTTGCCCCTCTCTCCTTCTCTCTCTCCATTCCCATTTCCCTACCTTAACCTACTTTAGGAACAGACTTCTCTTCCTTTACTACTGCACATTTCACTGCTCTGTCATCTATCAAGCTTAGCCACCAGAGGATAAAGCAGGTTCTGTACAGTCAGTTCACCAGAAAAATCCTTTGAAAGGATGTTGTGTCCCTAGTGCTGGGTCATGGGCAAGGTGAGGGGTGGGCTGGAGAAGCCTACAGGGAAAACAAATAGTAACCACTCTAAACTGCTGTCAGCCCGTGAAAGGCTCAAAGAAACAGATTTCTGCAACTAGAGGAGTGGTCTCATGGAGATACGTTCCTGATCCCTGAAGGTAATTAATTAGCAAGCAGGTAACATTTGGCATAGGAGAAATCATGTTTGGAGTTAGGAATTTGACTATATATTTTTTTTACTTTTCATGCAACACCAAGATGCTTTAAATCTATATTTTTTCTTGTTTTTATGCATATCAATTTCAAAGAATTTAAGTTCCCAGTATAAGAAATGAAATAATCACTATTTTTAAAAGTTGCATTGCACTGCATGAGGCTCAAGGATTACTATAGAAATATTGCAACCAACCTAACACATTTCTTAAATAAATTTGCACTGTAATTCTGTGATTCTATGGAATCAATGATGGTAAAGGCAGAGCATTATGTCTGAGTATAACTCAAATTGTTCAGAAGTCACATTGAATACATTAGGCAAAGGACACTTTCTAACCAGCAATAGCTCATAATATGAAAATGTTGATTGAAGATTTGATGAAGCCTCTCCTCAAACTCTGGTTTCAAAGACTGCAAAGCAGGGAGATATTACAAAACTCTTTAGTACTGTGCACAATAGAGTTGCCTTAACAAAGGTAACAGAAGTTTCTCTCCTAGTTTTCCAGGCTTAAAATGATGAAGTCAAGGTGTCAGAAGTGTCTCTGTTTCATGAGACCTTTCTTCTTGCCTTATGGTGGCTGCCTCTCTATGTTCACACATACTCTTTTCCTGTATGTCTCTGTCTTAATGTCTCTTCTTGTGAGGATTTAGGAGCCCAGCAAATAATTGCATTAGCTTAATGGATTCTTTACAGACCTTTTCTCCAAATAGACTCACATTCTGAGAGTTAGGACTGAAACATACTAATTTTAGGGGTATGCAATTCAGCCACAGTATCGATCAGTCACCTTGTCATAATTCCTTCCTCAGAGATCATTTATATTTCTTCCATCTCCCCTCATTTCATCTTTGTAGCAATGGAAAATAGATCATTGTTCCCCAGATAACCTCCTATGTGTTGGTCTGGGCTAGTTCAGTCCCCTCACTTGCTTTTCTAGATTGTGTCCTAATTTGTAGTACAGAGCATGAGCTAATGGGTGTTGGATGCTACATTTCTGTTTAGTGCATCAAAACTTGGGTTTGTTTTCTGGTCCATTAAAGCTGTATCGCAGCTTCCATGTTTATCTTATGGTTCAGTGTGACTCTTGTCACAGTTGTCCCATGTCTTCCTGAATCTATACTCTTATTTCCAAAAGGATTTTCACTGCAATTTGAAAGTTACACTATTCTTAAACATCTTCTCAAATCTATCATTGTCCTTTCAAATTCTATCTCATGGCTGAAGAAATATTCTTCCATTTATAACATATAAACTATCCGGTGAGGTAGCTCTGTTGTCCCAAATAGATACAAGAGGAAGATGAGGCCAAGGGAGAGGAAGTAACCTACCATGAGCACACACACAGAAGACAGCAGTTTGGGTTATTGACATTCTATATCCAAGCTCAGGTTGTTTAAGGTATAACCTTTCCATTCTATCAGGTAGTATCAGTTCTTCCTTCAATTCATTTCAAATTTCAATAACTTGCCTAAATTTCTCAGAGAAACCTGAAGTCATCTTTCCTCCCTTTTACTCACCATATCATATTATTCATCAAATTATACTGACTTCCCTTAACACATGCATGTTGCATTCTGTTCTTTCTACTGCCATCAAGCTCAATCTCTTTTCATTTTATCTTTTGCCTATTGTGAAAGCATCTGAGTTCAATGTGTCTTGGTTTACCCATTTCACTAAATACCTTCTTTTTTCCTCCTCCCTTTCCTGCTTCTGGTACTGGGGATGGAAGCCAGGGTGCTTCCACTGAGTTATACCCCAGCTAATCCACTCAGTGCTCTTAAATTATCTTTTGATTCTCAGGATCCCCCTCTTCCACTACTCATTTGTCTTCTCATTGGTGAAGTAATATTCAGGTCGAAATTCTGTCTTTCACCTTCAATTTATGTTTTATTTCATTAACCCTCAGTATGAACTTATTTGGAAATAGACTTTTTGAACACTTATAGTAGTATATGTTTACTGGATACAACGCTGACATTCCTTGTGTGGAGCTTATACATGCACATAATGCATCTTAATCTCTTTTTCATCCTTTTTACTGCCCTTCTGTCCTCTTCCCTCTATCTCTTAATCTCCTCATTTGAGAAAGATCTAGTTTCCTTCTTCTACTGTTTATCTTTTATTTTGCTCTTAATTTATAATTTGTGTTTCTCATATAAGAAAAACCATGTGATATTTAAGCCTGTATATCTGGTTTATTTCATTTAACATTATGGGCTTGAGACGTGTCTATTTTCCTTAAATGACTCAAGTTTTTCTTTGTGGAGTTTTCTGTCCTTAAGATAGAATTTAGAACAAACGAGATCATTAAATTGGGTCCTTTTAAGAAGCATCTAAGGATGTGCAGGTATAAAGAAGCATGGAGAGAGCAACCAGCTGCAACCCAAAGAAAGAGGTTTCAGGAGAAACCAAACTTGCCCATACCTTGACCTTGGACCTCTGTACTTGAGAATGGTGAGAAATAAATTTCTGTTGTTTAAACCACCCAATCTATGATGATTTGTTAAGTAACCAGAACAGATTAACACAGGAAGGAAGTGTGAATTCCTCATTCAGACAATTGAAACTCTGAGCAATTTGATTCTTACCTTCATCCAACCTTATTCATTCAAGTACTTCCTATTCCAGTGAATCCCTTAACACTTAATTCTGTTTTCTTCTGGGCCTCTGTTCCTGTTTAAGAGGGCTTCCTCTCATTGCCTCTCCTACCCCCTGCACAGGTTCTGCCCATTTTTAATAATGAGGACTAATCTCAATCTTGCTTCCTTGTGGGGCTGATGCCTCCTGCTTGGCACCCCTTGAAAGGCCCAGTGTGACCTCTGACTTTGATGCCCAACAGGTGTCTGCTGACTGAGATATTATTTATTTGGATGGCCATGATTTCTCTGATATTATTTTACTGTAACTTTCTGCTTATTTTGCCATGCAGAAAAACAGTTTTAAAGTGTTATAGCTTGAATGATAAAATAAGCTACATCCTTAGGGAAAGTATGGCTGCCATCTACAGAGGGGACTTGTAAGATTTACAAACTATGCAATTGTTGTAAAACAAATTCCTTCCCAATAATAAGCCTTTTTGCTATAAAGGCTAAATTAGGGACACTCACATCTCTCTCTCTTGTCACAATCACCAACAGTTTTCTTGAATGTCACATGTAGTCGATGGTAGCCATGCCTCCTTTTTAGCTGTGTTGACACTTAAATATTCAGTTTCTGGTAGAAAAGTATTTTGGAAATGAACTGAGGAGGAGAGTTTTACTCAATTTTCAGATTAAAGTGGTAGGAAATCTTGCTTTGTGTCTCTCAAGAATCTTTGATTGTCTGTGGTTAAAGGTGGAAAAGAAGACTCACTTTCTCCTTTCTCTTTCCAGCTGAACCCGTGAAGGCTTCAGAACGCTCATCAGCAGTTCTGAGAGATGTGGAGTTAAGGAAGTTGTTTAGAAGCCTGTTAAGTCTTCCCTCAAATGCAGTGAATGAAATGCACTTTCTCCTTGAAGCTGGAACAAAGAAACACAGCCATTAACATAGAAAAGCCTCTTGTTTGCATTTTTTCACAGCTGACATTTGTACCTTTTGGAGGAAAGGGAAGGGCATCTCATTGCTTCCTTGTTTAAATCAGTCTGGAATTAATAGGGATGATAGGGATGCCGGGCTAATTTCCTTTGTCTCCTATTCAGCAGATAATGGTGGTCTGTGTGGGGTGTTAAAGGCCAGGCTGCTGGGGTGACCCGGAGATGACTTCATTCTTCCGAGGTTTATCAAAGGCTCCTGTCAGTCAAACTCATGCTGGGAGACTAGGGAATGGCCATCTGGCTCACTGCTCATCAGGAAAGAGGAGAGCGAGGAGGTGAAAAATCTCCACGTGAGTTTGAGACAGGTGGAAGAAAGGGCAGTACATTTGGAGGTGGTTTTAGCACCTTGTGTACCCACACAGGTAAGAGAAATAAATGTGAGGATTTCTGAAAGAGAGAGAGAGAGAGACAGAGAGAGACAGACAGAGACAGAGAGACAGAGGGAAAGAGAGAGAGACAGAGAGAGAGGAGAGAGGAGAGAGAGAGGCAAGACAGAGACATACTGGAAACAGGAGGAGAGATAAGGAGGACAAGATGAAGACTTTTATTTTACCCCGTGTGTGATCATCTTGAATCGATTTTAAGAGGAAAGACTGAAGGTCACTCATGCTGCTCTGCATGCAGAGAAACCTCTGAATTGCTTCCCTGGCTGTGGTGAAGAAAGAAAGTAAGTGACTCCCAGCAGGAAACTGATTTAATTTAAAGCACAATATTTTTGTTCAAAAGCTAGAAATCTTTCATCCCAGCCATGTTGATTGCTACTACTAACAAGATATTACAAGAAACACTACCAGGAAGTCTTCCCCTCTCCCCTCACTGTACGTCATCCCATGGTGAACTGGGACATCCATCATGGGGACACAGTGAGTCTCCTGGGGTGACCCTCCAAGAGCCTTCTCTGGTTTTTCACTTATCTAGTCCTCATAGCATCTAGGTTTGCAGGAATTCCTACCAGGAGCTATGAGAAACAACATTTTACTTCTGGGCAACATGAATATTGAAGCGAGAATGCTTCAACTCTTCAAAGATCTGTAAACAAAATGACACTTTCTCTTGCTTTCCTGTCTTCCTGTTCTCTTTGCTTTTGCCTTATTGTTATAAAATATACATCACATAAAATGTCCTGGCATAACATTTTTAAGTTTGTAGATTAGCACCATTTAAATGTCACATTGCTTGGCAGTCATCACCACCATCTATTTCCAGAATGATTCCCATAACCCTATACTTAAACTCTGCATCTACTAGACAGAACTCCACATTTCACTCTCCTATTTCCTGGCAATCACCATTCTGTTCTCTGTCTCTATGGATTTGAATGATCTAAGAACACACACAAGTGAGATCATGTAGTATTTGTCCTTTACTGGCTTATTCACTTGGTGTAATGTCTTCAAGTTTCAACCATGTTATAGAATGTGTTAGAATTTCTTCCTTTCTAAGGCTGATAATATTGTACTGCATGTGTTTACCATTTGTCTGCTGGTGGACACTTGGGTTGTTTCCATACAGGGTTTATGTTACCGCCAAGTATGAGAAAGCAGCAGAAACAGGAAGATCACTCTCACCTTCTCATCTTTCTCCACTGAAGCAGGACATATGACCGCTGGGGAAGAGGTGCCCTTCTTATATCAACAGAAAGAAACATCTTATCTCTAAAGACTGGGAGTACAGAGAAGCATCTGAACAAACCGGATGGACAGACTCCCTTCAATTTATTACCATCACATCTTACATACTTTTTCCAAAATTATTCACCTTTACATCAAACCTAGCACGAAAATTTACAAATTGTGCTATTTCTTTGGGTCTTTATTTCTGAAAGCTCCCATGTCATATAAAGTTGATACAATATAAATGTGTATGCTTATCTTTTATTACTTTATTTTTTAAAAGGGCCTCAACTATGAACCAAAAAATTCTTGAAGAAAATATATTTTCCTTCTCAGCACTATCCTCTCCTTCCTGTCTACCTTCAAATTAAGCCAACACTCTGTAAACACCTGTTTCTTTCCAAATATTAGGAAAGAGCTCACTCAGACAATAACTGAATTGCTGAAACGAAAGTCTTGTGTCCTTCCAGATTCCACTTCTCTGACGGGAAAATGGAGCTGGACTTGTAATTAGGTTTCTGCTACTTAAAATGGGGAGAGTCTTTGATCCAGACTCATCATGGAGGAAGGATAAGAGGTGTGTTATAGAGAGACTATTAGCAGCAGCAGCAGCAGCAGTAGCAGGAACAGCAGCGGTTTACTAGAGAATCTTTCAAATTATGCAAAAACGGACTAGACTGATAAACTTTCCATTGTTGTCTCAGACAACATGATCAATTATTGCTACATGACTAATATGTTTTTCATATGTGTATCCAACTTGCTACTTCCCTGAACTTGACTTATTTTAAATTTTCCCCTTTTTATTTTAAAAAGTTTAAATCAATAGAGAAAGCTCCAAGAAGAGAGAAATGATATATCACCTAGAATCACCCATTGTTAATTTTGTCACCTTTGCTTTATATGTCTCCTCTATCATCCATCTATCTTGTACTCATATATCACTTGTCTGTACATTTTTTTCCTGAACAACCTGAAAGCATTTTGTATACTGACATTTCATGTATTAATACTTCAGCATGAGTTCAAGAACAAAGACATTGTCCCTTATTACCACAATGATAGCAATCAGGACACTGAATATTTATACCACAGGATTATATAGTAATAATATAATAAACATTTATAGCACATGATTATATAATAAACAATCTATATTCAGGTTTGCTCATTGTTCCAATATATTCCCCATGCCTACTCCTTTCTTTAAAAGATTCTTTGAGGCATTAAGCACATTTGGCTGTTGTTTCTTTTGACTCTTCCTGAGGTTTCCAGGCTGATTTCATCTTTGATACCTACTAGCTTTATGTGGAACAATCTTGAAAAATATGATTTAATTTCTGAAATAGTGAGAAAGAGAATTATGATTCTTTGTGAATCTGATGTCATCATGGATTCATCCATATTTATATTGTTGACAGAGAGAATTGGGTAGCTGACAATGTTTAAAAACTTCCAACTTTTTGACACTCAAATTTCCTGAGATGTTTGGAAAATGCAAAGATGATAAGACATTAACCAATTCAAATAAATTAGTCATCCATTTGAGAAACACTTCGCTTCTGCCTTTTGAGTTATTTCTGAGAAGGGCAGGATTTCTTTTTGTTCCTGTTAGTATATATTTAAGTCATCCTAATGTGATTCTAAATGTATCTTTGAACATCTACTAGTAATGTCTTACAAAACACTGAGTCAGAACATCTCTTGTTAAAATGGGAGGGAATTGAGCTTAGGGGTATTTGGAGCCTAAGATACCCAGTAAAGGCAAGCTATGATTTGGTAACTTCCCAGGATCATACGATCTACTTAAAGATACTAAACATAAATGTTCTCATTCTGTCAATCTGTCCAAACTCAAAATCAGTGAGAATGCACGATGCTCTGGATGCATTCAATATGGATGAATAAGGCATTTGAGTTGTCTAGTTGCAGTAGAAATTTGTTATCATGTAAGGATGTACTATTTTTGCACATAATATTACAATCTGTAATTTTAACAGGCTTATTTTGGGAGTAGTTTCAGATTCACCATGTTGTAGTCAGGGGTTGGAAGGAGAATAATTACAGATGATACACACAATGTATAGTATTATTTTGTAATAGTCACCCAAATTAAATACAAGAAGTACAAGAAACCTGTCCACAGCACTAAAGATCTAGAAAATACAGCCAAGGGCCTGGCTCCCATGACAATAACCTGTGTGAGTTTAGCTGAAAATCTGGAGTCCGTGACAATGACTTATGTAAGCCTATTTCACAGATTTGCACTGGGAAGACCCAAAGGCCAGTAGTGGAAACTAGAAAGTCAAAGACAGCAGGTTAAAGGTCTGTGTCAGTAGGTTGAGGGTTTTGTAGTGGAGCCAAGAAGTGATGCTCAAAATAAAGACCAGGGCTACCCTGTAAAATACCACAGTCATCCTCAGTGACAGTGAGGTCCCAAGTTCCTCTGACAGTGAGAACAGCCAAGTACATGTTAGGAAACCAGTGTGACAGGCTTCTCCTGGAGATTAAACAGCACACATCTTCCCCTCAGGAGCCAAGAAGTGATACTCAAAGTAAGGATCAGAGCTCCCCCAAAGTGAAGTGCAGCCATTCTCAGCGACAAGGTCTCAAGCTCTTCCAGCGATAACAGCCAAGTTTCTATCAGGGGAGCCAGCATGATAAGATCCTCCAGGAGAGTAAACAGTTCCAAACAACAAGAACATGTATGAACCTAAAATGCTGCTCTTCCTCCACAGGTCTCCTTTCTATGCTAGTCCTCATTCAAGCTCAGCACAACTCTGATTCAGTTCAGCTGGCATTTAAGTTGACCATCAGTTACCAATCCACTACACACAGCCAAATTTAGAGATTGCAGAGATTTCCCATACACCTCTGCAAGCTGTGTGTGCAGCTATTCCCTTTACCAATATCCCTCACACAGGTGGACATTTGTTATAACTGATGAACCTTCTTTGATACATCATTATCACTCAAGTTCATGTTTACCCTATTGGTATTGCACAATTGGTATGGACAAATGCATTACAATATATCTCTACCATTCTGATATCATACTGAGGATTTTCATCACCCAAAAATTCTCTGTGTGTTGAATAGTTGATATATTGTATGAGTAATATACTTTGTGAGTCAGAATTATCATTTTATCCTATCACATAATTAAGCAATGCTATTTTGATCTTTTATTTTCCAAGGTTTGTTTAATAATATAAGACAAGTAGGTGCATAATACTTATCAGATGAAATCTAACATTTAAATTTTTATGTATCATATTGCATTGCTTGGCTTTTGGGCAACTATAAAGAAAAAGTTTTCATTCAAATTTAGTTCACTTAGCTGATAGAAGAGGTTCCTCTACTGTGCACCTGAAGTATCTCCCTGAAGGTCCTTACCTGTGGTAGCCAGTGTTTTACCCAAAGGCCTATGGACTCACCACCCTATGGACTCACTGACGTTAAAAACACAGTAAATTCAGTGAACGTGTGAGGCATTGAGGTCATGAAGAATCATATCATGAACACAGTGAAACTGAGGAAAACTCAGGTGGATGTGAAGTAGACAAAGAGAGTTTGACTCATCAGGAGGTACCAGGAGGTTTAAAGAAGGGCAGATTGAGAATCATGATGGAAAGGTAATAGGTTGAGATCAAGACAGAGGATGAACTCAGTTATTTATAGAGACCATGTACCTGGCTATCTATCTGGCACTTTGTTTTTAAACAAAGTTTGCTTAACAAAACCATGGATTGTCTAGAGTACTTTTATTTTATATACTTTGAACTTACATTTTCAGTTTTTCTGTTTTTATATCTCTTCTTGGAAATCTCAAGAAAATGAAACTAGTTAGCTTAATTCTATTTGAAATAACCTGGGAAATACACACCGCTTTCCATGTAGTTTTCTTTGATTTACTCTATTTTATAAGCTTCTGGCTTACTTTCAAGAGGTCTATAACAAAATCTATTAAGGTTCATCCAAATCTGGTTATCAGAGTTCCTAGTGAAAGGAGGTTGAGAATGCTCTGAGCATTTAGTAAATATAGGGAATCTAGCCAGCAGGGAAGGAAAATTGCTCCAAAGAAGTGGGAGTTTGTCTCTATGTCTACTTCTGTCTGTTTGGGATTTTTTCACATGAATACTACAGCTGAGTGAATCCAAAAGGCAAACTCTGGCCCTTTATTTTATGTATCTGTCCTACTTTCCCATTCCCAGTAAACGCAAAGAAAGAAATTGATTTCTTTTTAAATTATTACTCTTTCAAAATACACAAAATATTTGTATCTTATTCTTTTTCATCTATGCAGCACATTGGAAAAATGATAGCAACAAATAATTATTGAATGAATAATTTCCAGTGAGGTACTTATGGCCTAGAATAGGATGATAGGTTATATTTCTGTAAATTTTATATAGCAATAGGACCTTAAGAGATAAAATGTCTTGGCATGAAGATATCAGAGTGTGGTTTAGCAATGGTACTGAAGAAATTAAGAACCACGTTAGGCAGACTCCAAATAGCACTGAGCAGTTGCCATGATGGTGCTATTCCCATGCATTGCTGGAATCAAGCTGGACTCAGAGACCAAGACCAAGGTCATCAGACAGGTTGTTGTGTGTCTAGTTGTGGAGGGTGGAGCTGATGAAGTGGAAAGTGAGGTGGATGTCCTCATCCTATTCCTCCCAGGCATCGGCAACCTTCCGAGTTTGTCTCTGAGCATTCCCATACCACATGGAGTAGCCGGGATTTTGATCCTAATGGTGAAGATTAGAGGCATAATCAGTATAACTGACCCACTCTGATCCTGAGCATCATGTCTGAAGGGAGAGCTAGGGCTCAATAGTCTGTTATAATGGGTGTTTATTTGTCACTCAGATAGATACCATGGGGCTAGGCAAAAGCCCAGTGCTTAAATGTGGAATTAAGTGATTCCCAGGTAGGAAACCAAGAATGTAAACTTGAACATAGGTCTAAGAAGGCATAGTGGAAAAGAAAAGTCTAGAGAAGACAGTAATCAGCCCTTCATGAAAGGTGTAGGAGGGCAGATTCCTAAGAAAAGTGTCATAAATTCAGTAAGTGAAAGAATGGATAAAGTCACAGGGGACCTAGAGGAAAGTGAGAAAATCAATTTTGCAGAAGTCTAATAGAAAGTTTAGGATGGGGCCTGCAGGATGTATTTGACACTGGTCAGAAATGGCCAGAAACTGCCCTAGGAAGCCTCACCTCCTGCTGTCCTGAATGTAAGGATGACCCTACAATCAGAGAGAGGTGGGGGGAGTAACTTTGCTTGCTTTGATTTGTTAGAAGGAAAGGAGGACAGAATATCTATTATGGTTATATGGGAATCTTTAACCAATCCAAAGGACTAGATATGTGGATTAGCAATCGTGGTCTGTGTCTATCTTCTACAAGAGGGACTAGCTTTGTGGTATCTTTGAAATTATACTTAACAGGTTAAAAAAATGGATTCTGCACTACAGACCTTCTCTAATAAGTAATGTCTGTGATGTCAGTGCCCCTGAGGTCCCTTCTCAGACTAGAGGTCAAAGGGACTTTTTGGAGTACAGATAGAATCTCCTCTTTAGATGGATCTGCCTTCCATAATCCAAGGAGAAGACTTGTCAGATTCATCTTGCCTGTGAGCCTATCTTGCCAGCCTTGTTAAAAGTAGGTCCTGCAGGGCAGAAAGATGTGAGGAATCAGCAGTTACCTTGGTTTCCAAGAAATTACTCCACCCTTCAGTTGGTTCTGAAAGTAACAGTGTGTTTCCCTTGAAAAGGGAATGCATGCTGAGTTCTCTTCTCAGCTTATAAATTATGCTGTATTAACACTGGCAACAGTTTCATTTTCTCTGTGTAAACATGAGGCTGCACAGAATGGAAAGGGGGCTGGAAAGGCTGGCTGCCAGGCCCCAGCAGAGGCTGGGGAGCTGCTCTTTGAATGCTGGATGGTGTTCACGGGACCATGGAGGGCGGGTTCCCCAACACCTGTCTCCAGCAGTCAGACCTTTTTCATTATGAATGCCTCTGCCAGCAGGGTTGGCTCTGTGTGTGAAGTGCATGGTTAAATAAATGCTGTGATTAAAATAGTTCTGAGAAAGGTGCCTCTTCTCAAAAGCAGTCCAGTGGCTGGCTGCTCTGACTGAGATTCTATTATAGATTCATTTATGGGGGTTATTATATCACCTTTGAAGAGTTTTCTGATAATCCACAAATGCTTTATAGATAGTTCACATATTAATTTCACTAACCCTATTATTTACTAGAAAGAAAGGGAAGTAGAGGAAATCAGAGTGGAAACAACAGCAACAATTGTGCCTAGATTTGTTTCAGAGACAAGTTGTATAGTCATGCATTTGTGGAGCCAGAAAGATCTTTGAAATAAGAAAGGGACTTATAAACATGAAATTATCTATATCTTTGAAATAAGAAAGGAACTTCTAAACATGAAATTCTCTATAATAAAGTCAATTTTTGAGGGGCTGGGGGTATATGTCAGTGGTAGAGCCCTATCTAATGTAGGCTAGGTCCTGAGTTCCATCCCTAACCCCTCTCCCACAAATGAATATTTTTTTAAAGAATTCTCCCTTAGAATTAGAAAAGTGAAAAATTTCAGTTGAAGTATCTACCAAAAATGTACAGATTTAGGAGTTCCTTTAAGAGAATATTTTTTCAGTCTTTTAAAAGGTGAAAAGGCCATCAGTCAAGATAGCTCCTGCAGCAAGTAATATAAGTCCAACACAAGCAGGCATTAGCACTGGAGGTATTATTTTATACATGACTTTGAAGGGTAGAGTGAGCTTCAGGGGTGCTTGAGCCAGCATTTGAATAAATTCCTCAAAGAATTCACACAATTAGTTCCTTCTTTCCCATCCAAGTACTGAGCAGGCTCAACCTTACTTAGCTTCTGAGATCAGACAAGACTAGGCATGTTCCAGGTGGTATGGTCAGAGACATTCTTTCCTTTTGTCTATATACACAATGCCAGTATTATTGTGTCCCAAGAATGCCTTTCATAATAGTTATTAGATGGCTACAGTTCTTCCTTGTTCATTTCCACTGGGAGAGAGAACTCTTCTTTTTGTTTTCTTTTCCCCTTTTCTATTTTTTTGTTTTGTTTTGTTTTTGGTGCACATTGGTAAAACAGAATAATGATGCTTGTCTTGAGGAATTGATAAATGCACATAACATACAGACCTTGTTCATTTTCAATCTCCCTCCTCTCCATTTTCTCTGCCTTCTTTCTAATCTTCTTCCTCATGTCCAAGAACTTACCATCTAGTTTCTCCTTCCTTCCTTCCATCTTTCCTTCCTCTCCCTTTCTTTTTCTTTCTTTCTTTCTTTCTTTCTTTCTTTCTTTCTTTCTTTCTTTCTTTCTTCTTTCTTTCTTTCTTTCTTCTTTCTTTCTTTCTTTCTTTCTTTCTTTCTTTCTTTCTTTTTCTTTCTTTCTTTCTTTCTTTCTTTCTTTCTTTCTTTCTTTCTTCCTTTCTTTCTTTCATGTCTGTCATGTAAAAGAAAATATGTAATATTTTCCTTTCTGAGTCTGGCTTATTTATATTAGTGTGATAGTGCAGGAAATTGCAAACTAAGTGCAGATACCACCATGGAGATGGAGCATTAGAGGCAAAGAGAGGTCAGATGATTTCCCTGTCCCTCTGCCTCCTAGGGACTCTGCTGTGCTCATCAGAGGCTCCAGTTCCCACTAACAGGTTGCTCGTTTCTGATCCTTGATTCCCGCCAGCTGAACCTCTTGGATGAACATTCAGACGTGGTTGAGTAATTCGTTTGATTCCTCTGAGGTTCTGCTTCTGAAAGTCCCCGTGACCTCACCTGCAGTATCCCAGTGCGCGCTCAGTGGTCGCTGCACTCAGCACCCAGGGCCCAGTAACAATTTCTCCTTCTATTCTCTCTCTGCCTATGAGGTTGGTAGTAAAGTTCTGGACCTTCCGTGGTGGCCCTTTCAACTCTTCTAATAGCTTTGAACACATTTTCCGCTATTATATTCCTGTGAATTATTTAGCAAAAGTATGTTTTGTTTTACTTGGAACCTAAGTATTATGGTAGACAAATAATAGCTTTTATGGCAGAAAGATTTTTCAGGGTGCCTGCCATGTAGTGTGTAGAACTACAAATGATGACAGCATTTAAAAAAAAATAATGTCACCTTCTTGGTGATTTTTTTTGTTTTATTTTCTTTCATTTCTTTTATGGGAAATTTGTAAGTTCACATTTCAATGTACACAAGGACGCTTGTGCTCATTTTGAATGGTGAGCAAGTTCTTAAAGAACAGTAATCTTAAGTGTATCAAAAAGGTATTAAATCTATTGGTATGGCAAAAACAGTAGCATGTTGGGCTCCTTCCCTTTTTTATTTTAAATTCTATCGAATTTCTTGCTAATTATTTGTGTATTTTTCAAAGGCAATAATGCCTTTGAATCCAATTTAGTATTGGTAAAACTGTAAAAAAAAACCTATTTTCAGAGTTTGCAGACAATTTTCAGTGTTTCTTATTTAAAACACTGCCTCACATTAAAAGCTAATTGGAGTTCACAGATTTGGACCAAGAATTTGTTAAAATAAAGGGAGGTGGAGAGTTAGTACTGGTTGGATGAGTCTGCATCTTTGGTTAAAAACCTCAGAGGGTTCTCAAAACAAATTATCTAGAAGCCCATCCTTGCCAGAGCCTGTACCACTCGAGTGGACCATCTTGAATGCAAAGTTGGGATTGTTGTTGTGTTTTTTGTGTCCACTGCTGCTTAAATCATATGTGGAATTAACAGAATATGAATGACTCAGGTGGGTTTTTATTTGCACACTGTGACTTTGGTCTTTTCCATAATAAACACTGAAGGGTAATAATAACAATCATAATCTCTATTTTTTAAAAGGACAGACAGAATAATGCCCTCTAAAAGAGTGTTCAAGTTTTTCATTCCACTTATGAAGAATTCAAGAAAACTTATGTTAGACAATTTTGCATAGTGCAACCGACAAAACAAAAAGTCAAGGTTTTGGTGGGATGTGTACAGAATTCCCCACTCCTTGTTCAAAATACACCACTCCAAACAAACAAACAAACAAACAAATAAATAAACAAACAAACACAGAAGAGCAAATCACACAGAAACACATCGGCTTTGCCTGGCCCCACCCCCACCGCCCCACAAAGAAAGAGAAAAAATTGTGTTTTGTTTTTCAAGGTATAGTACGGTGAATTTTTTAAAAAAAATATGCTTTCAAATCCGCAGACTTTATAATTTATCAAGAAAGACACATTCTTCCTAATGAAAGGTTACTGACCTTCATGAATGTGACAGTTCAATTACAGCCCATTCATATGCAGAGCAGCGTTGATAAAGGATGTAGAAAATGTGACTAGCATAGCAAAAAAGAAAAATGTCTAGGAAATTATTACTCTTTTTTAAATTTTAATTGTGAAACAAGAATAATAAATAAGATTTGCTCGAGTAGTAAAATGGACCCCATCCCCCTTGGCCCAGAGGCCCATTAGATTTGCTTCAATGGCTATGTTGCCTCTTTCTTTTTTCTCTCTAATATTTCTGCCTTTTTAATCCTCCAAACCACTAAAGCTAACAAATCAGAAAGCCCTTGGGGTTCTGAAACACGGGGTTTCAATCCCCCCCCCCTTTCCCTTTTGACTGGCAGGGCAAGCTGGAACCTATCTTAATGTTATTTTAAGTGCTTGACTACTATTTAGATGCCGAAATGGATGGAGAGTTATGAGGGGGAGTGTACAGTCGCTCTGCCACCCACACACATGGGCTCGAGTCCTCCTCCAGGGAGGTAGAGACCCCCCTCTAGGACAGCAAATACCTAAGCCAGACCTTGGCTAGACTCCCTGGAGCCAGCCTGCAGTCAGACCTGGATGCTACCTGCCTGTTTGCTGAGCTTCTCCAGGTGTGGGAAAGACATCTGATTAGCACTCTGTAAATCAGTGGAGAGTGTCACTCAGTTCCGGCTTTCTGGATTATCCCAGATCCGGTGATTCTTCAGTGACTGCTAGTAGGGATTCCCCTATAACAACAAGTTTTTCATTAAAATCAAAAAGACAAACTGAATCAAACTATAAAATTCCTCTCCAGGACTGAGCCAATATAAATATCTGAAGCCATTTCTAAGTGCAAGCATTATTTGCATTGTTTGTACTTTACCTTGGAAAGGAACATCAGCCACATGTGTGGGTGGCACGTGTGAGTCTCTGAATAGTAACTGGACTGAAAGACCTGAGAAAACACAGGTGTCCCGGACACCCATCCTGCTACCTGGCACAGGGTGACCATTCAATATTTGTTGATGATTCCTTTTATGGTGCATTTCTTTTCCACTTCTACATTTTTGGATCAGTTGTACAACCTGTGAATTATTTCTTTAAAACATTTAACCTTTATATTTTATGCCTAGAAATCTCCGTCTTCTTCTTGGCTGAGTATTTGTCTTTAGAGCACTTCGAATACCATTGCATCTTTTAATTCAACTCTACCCCAGAACCAAGAATGCGTAATTTATCACTACTCAAAAAAAAAAAACAGTTTTGTGTTAGCTTTATTTTCTTAAACATCACTTTATTTTTGTACAACTTGAAGTTACCACCTTTGTGTTAAAAGATGTTCAATAAAACCACTCTCAATGAACTGATTTCTGCATTTCAGACTTAAGCATATTCAGAACTGTGGCATAGCCTTCAGACTCTTAAAACTTTTGATGCAGTGCTCTGAGAAGATGAATTTTGGACTTTAAAACATAAATAAGGAACAGTGTTGCATACTTAATACCTATCATTTCAGATGAGTTTTTAATATTCATTTTTGCCTTAATAATTTTTTGTATCACCCAGAAACTCTAGTTTCTTTGGGCAAATTCTGATTGGTAGAGAGTAATCATGCATTTTATATTGTATGGGTAAGTAAAGAGTCACATATATCATGTTACATCTTGTAATTAAATGTTCCCACAGCCTCATGTAGTCATGAGGCCTTGTCCAAGGTGGCTGGATCTAGGGTGTGTGATCTTGGGATCAAGGAAGCTATGCTGGGGTTGATTCATCATGCGACACTACAAGTAAGAGAGCTCCAACCTGCTTGTGTAGTCTGGGTAGGATAAAAGGGAAATAAAAGAGTCAGTGCTTGTTGCTTGTGACTTGTTACTTTCTGCCTTGCTGCCTTCTGCCTGCCATGAACTATTCCTCTGCAATGCCTTCTGCCTTGGATCCAGCCAACTATGAACGGAAACTTCCAAAACTGTGAGCCAAATAAACCTTTCCTCTTTTAACATTGGATGTGGTGTATTTTGTGTCAGCAACTAGAAAAGTAACTAAGACAGATAGAAAGTGGTTTGCCTAACTCGAAAATCTTTTTTCTTAACCAATTCATGACTGTATTATTAAGTGTATTTAGCAACAAATAACAAGAAATCTAACCAAAAGTGGCATAAATAATGAGAAGTATTTATCTCTTATGCAACACATTATTCTAAGTTGAGTACTTCCAGTGTTAAACCATTCAACAGTTCAGAAATATGGAAAGTAACTCCAGCACTCTGAGAGGCCGAAGCTAGAGAACTGGATCACAAATTCTAGCCCAGCACGAGCAACTTAATGAAACTCTATCTATCGAAATAAATAAATAAATATAAAGTCAAGGAGGATTCTTCTTGTCAGATATGTTAGTTTTCCTCATGGTAGCAAGAGGGTTGCTACATTTAGCTTCAGGAATTGCATTATTGTAATTAGATCTTAAAGGTAAAAAGCATGGTACAAACAAAAGGAAAGAAAAGCAATGTGCTTTTGGTGAGGTACTTTTTAAGAACAAAGAAACCTTTTTCTGAAGCCCTTCTAGCACTCTTACCCTCACATCTTAGCATCTAGAGTTGGAGTCATACTGCTCTTCCTGAAAAGATCATTGTTAAGGAAATGACATGATCATAATGGGTTTAGATGAATCCAAGTTTATTGGAACCAGGGCTGTCCTTTCCTCAAAGAATGGTTGCTGAGAAAAAAAAATGTATCTGAACAAAATGTGGTTACTTTAGCAAAGGTGGAGGATAACTGTTGAGAGGCAATCAATAAATCGGGTTGTAAGAGAGCTATCTCATCACCCCGGATATAAGGAGGAAGATGGATGTACTGAGAGGGAAAACAGTGGAGAGAGAAAGGAAAGAGAATAATCTTGTGTAGAGCAGGTGTTCAATAATTACTGATGACAGAAAATGAATGAAATACAGTTTACAACAAAGTTAATCTGACACATATTTAATGATATGTGTTGTTCCATGTCAGTTCAGGTCAATAGTTTAGCAGTTCATGCAAATAACTGTAATTAGTACTATTTTTGACAGATCTTTATAGTTTTTAATCTTCTGTTTTTAATTAACTAGTTTAAGTACAAGCATCAATGTTCAGAGTCTTTTTTTTTCCTCATTCATCTCACAAAGAGTTGAATCTTAATCATATCTTCACTGACAAGTGCCACATGATGCTCTAACATTTGGAGAAGCCCATGATTTCTCTGGTCTTTCCCCACCCTCCTAACTGTGTCTAGAAATGAGCCTCCCTTCATTTCCTCAGAAAAGTTTCTATTGGAAGATAGAAAACACCAAAAGATCAGGACGCTCTACTGTCTGAATATCAGATATGATGGAAAGGCAGAGTACTGAATGACTTTGATCTTTTCCCATGTTGAGAAAAACAAAACAGTGAACATAGACATGATGCTTTTATGATGGGTAACAAAAACAGTAGCGGGCAATAACTGGGTAACTTGGCTCTTTTTTGACCCAGCTGTGTAATGATGAAAGATTCCCTTTCTTAAATATAAATGAGTGGCTGGAAATAAGTGATATTTAAGATCTCTTTCAACTCTACCATCATTTATTTCCACTACAGTTTTGCTGTAATCCTGAAGAGTTTAATTCAATTATAAGTAGATATAGAAAACACTATGTTTGAGATTATTTCATGAAGGGAACACTGGCTTTCATTAAATAACATTCTAGGGATTTAGGTTGCTTTCTGTGTTTTGATGTTGCCTATAAAACACTCTACTACAGTATAACAGATTTCATCAACTCCTCTGTAATGCATACTAGTTTCTTGAAAGAAAGGTAAATTACTTTATGTTGCATGTTTTATATTTGTTTTGTAATCCTAATGCCAAATCTGCAGTAATTTAAGCCAGTGCAAAGAAAACAAAAATGACTATATTATATAATATCATTCTCGATTTGTGACATGAGAAGCTCTCTTAATTTCATATCACTATAAAAGCTAAAAAAATAATAAAGCCAGGTGTCAGGAATGTCCAACTTTTCCTTCCTTCTGAGAATATATTTTCTAGATGGTTTCCAGTTTTTCAAGAGTCTTCTTGATTAACTTTGAGTTTCTTGACTCAAAGTTGCATGTTTTTTCTTGATCAACCTTCTAAAATGGAACAATTTAAATAAAAAAGAGGGCTACACTCCAGCCACAGTGGCTCATATGCCTAGATTAACTCTCTTATACAGAATGTCACTGATCTTTTCTCTATTTTTATTACAAGCCCCAGATCCCTGACTACCAAAAACAAACCCTGCTAATGTCCAACAATCTTGCTGGCAATACCAGTGTTGGTCCCGTGGTGTGCAGTGGGGCAGAACCTCTGATCTTGTCACCAACTCCCACTTCCCAGGACCACTTTGACCTCCAGACTCCTTTGTGAATATAGAGGAACAGAGCTACTACACCGAAAGGAAATTTAAAACTGGCAGTGGGGCAAAGCCCGACACAGGCCTTCCTTTCCCCTTGTCCTCTTATTTTTGAGGGTGAACTGAAAAATGTGGGAATCAGAATAGCAAGTCTTTCCTTTGATGCTGCTGCCCTCTTGGTCTAGCAGAAATGCTTGAAGGTGAAGATTCTGGCTATACTCAAAGAAGAGCTCAAAGTACTCATCTTTTGAGTCCCATGGGCTCATTCAAGTTGAGGGTGTGACTGTCACTGACTAGACCTGGACTAATCACTGCTCAAGACACAACTTTTAATGTCAGAGCATGTGTGCCCTTATTATATGCCACTCCCATCCTGAAGCATCAAACTTTCCAGAAGGAAAGTTGTCTTTCTCTAATCCAGTGATGGTGATTCTTTTAGAGTCAACATCCAAACTGCAACCCAAGACCCATGTATTTATTTCAAAGTGTGAACAATACAATTAAACCTGAATGCTGAGGTTTAAGTTTAGAAAAAAACACAACTCATACATTAACATATTTTGTCTTAAAAGAGAAACAACACATGTGCCATAGGTTTGCCACCATTGTTCTACTCTATATTCAACCTTGGTCTTCCAAGACCAATGCAGATTGTAACGCCCATTTGATCAAGGTTTCCTCTTATCCTGATTGGTCCTCAATTACCTAATTTTACATTCATCTGTTTTTTACTTATGTAATTTAATCTAGATAACTAATACACATCAATTTCTAGGTGACAGCTGAATTGAGCATAATTTCTCCTTTTCTTGTATTTATCAACTCTTCAGAATATGTTATCCTCAAACAGGGCACCTCCCTCAAAATCCAAAAGTAAGAAATAATTTTGGTTAAAAAAATGTCTACAATAAGGAAAAGGGAAATATGTAAGTAAATATTTATTGACTTTCACACATTTACTGATTGTTATTTGAAATGTTTTCCTTAATCTTCCTTGATTTTACTAAAATATTCAGCTTAATTGGAAGAAGATACGGTTCCTGTACTCAACCTCAGTGTATGCTTTGCAAAATTAATTAGAAACTGGCTACTGTGACCTGGTGAAAATAAATAGGTTATATTCACTGAACTTAAAATGGGAAATTTTCTTTTGTTTCATGAAAGCAAGATTCAGGTGGTTCAATAAATGACATTTAACTGGGGTAGACTTGATCAGGGAAGTTGCTGAATTGGGAAAGTAATTAAGTCTAATGATAATTAGCATTTGCTGCTGCTTAATTGGGATAGGTGGTCCACTGAGTTGGTATCGCTGTAGGTAATTAAATGATGCTCTTGGAGGTGAAGAGATAGAGTCTTCTTGATGCTTTCAGGATTGAAGACAATTTATTTCCCCTCTTGATCGTGCTATTGCTGGTTGAAGAAAACTCAGTTTCTAACTAATGCTTTCAAAAGTTCTACTTGCCTTAAAAGGACCTCTGTATTTATATTGTATACTCCCTCACCGCATACAAACCACACATCCATACTTAAATCTTCCTTGGAATGTACTGAGGAGAGATCAAGGATTATGCATTGAAAATGTAAAAAGATATGATGAGACACAGTATTAATGACTGGCTCGAAGTTAGTACTATTTAATGATTGAACCCTGAAAAGAGCATGACTTGAGAATTCCTCTCTCTCAACTAAGCAGCAGAAGTTCCCCCTTGACTTGCAGGGCCGGAGAGGCTGAGTGGAGCAGTGGGAACTGCCTGCTTGAGCTCAGGACCTGGCTACAGCTTTACCACTGAGACACACAGAAATATCATCAAGGTCTTGGCTTCTTATGCTATTATTAAATAATGATGTGGAACTAATCATGACACCTCCAGCTGTAAAAACAAAAGCATCTCAATTCAGTTGTTTTATTGAAAATTTGTTACTGGGGAGAAAATATCGTCCTTTAACGCTTGTAGAAAGTCTTTATTTATTGGACAGGTCATTGGCAAAAAGTAGTGATAATATCTGGCTCCACATTACAAACAAAAATTCTTGTTGCATAAGATGTAGATGGGTGCTTTTTGAAAGAGAGGTGGGAGACAGGTTAAAAGAGAGATGGAGAGGATATTTGTCAAGTGATTATTATCTGTCCTGTAAAAAATAAAATTAAAATCATGGATGGATGAAATAAATCAGTGAGATACTCTTGAGTCTGGACAACTTGAAAAGTATATGAAAATAATATGGTGAAAAAATGAGAAAATGAGAAATAAAAAGCTTGGGTCACCCAAAAATGTAGATCCCAGGTCCTGAGGAGTCTTGCCAGATGAGAGAATTAAATACGCTTGGACATAGTATTTAGGAAAGATTGCTATAGAGAAATCAGGCTGGCAAGCACATCCTTATGGGTAAGACAAGACCTGAAGAGCAGTTGTTAGTGAGACATATTCTATTTTGACTTGGATGAGAACATAAGGCATTGCATCAAAAATGAATTTTGTCTGCATTTTTCTTGTAAGAATCAACATAAAACCAATAATTTGGACCAAGACATTCAAGCATAGTAGAAATGTGGTGAATAAATAATGTGTTACATCCAGACTATCCTCTTTTTTTTCTCTTAATCCTCTTTGCTCCACATTTATCATTTGCACATTCCCACAAAGCAATATCACAATCAATTCTGGATCACTGACAACTAATAACTATATTTGGAATTTGCAGAGATTTTCAGAGTCTCATATTAACTTTTGAATTTGAAGAATGCTTTAAATGCCTCATTGGCCTGCTAACTGTAAATGCTGTCTAAATATTTATTTTTAAGTCCCAGCATAGATAAATATCATAGAAATACATGTAAATGTATTCATGCACACAGATATACAGATGAAGCTGTGTCTCATAGTTTTGAAACAAAATAATATGAAATAAAATAGTGTGCATCTGAAATTTGCCTTTTAGTCATAACGCAGCTTAAATTAGCAGGTAAAAGGCCATGTTTAAATTACTTTTTATTCCTCTGTGTTGTTATTACATGCAGACTTGTAGCAAGTCAGTGAAACTTTTCCAAAGACAAGTTGAAGGAATGCCTGTAATTTATTTAAAAAAGCGACCAGCAAACAAAGGTACGTAAAATTGCTAGAGGAGTGCTCCAAGTACAAAAGCTGTTACCCTTGTAAGAGAATTATCCATGCTCATGCATATAACAGGAGGCCGATGGCAGTGGCCTTGAGCTGAAATGACATGTGTCTCATTGTGTAATTTGCCTCAATTTTTTTTTATTTTATAAATTAAAAATCTATGCGTGGTATTAACTGAGCTTTCTCCTATTTCTTACTATTATATTATTCATATAATTCTTGAATGAAGTTGTTGTTGGTAGACAGACTTTGTGAACTTTTCTTTCATTGAGAAAAGTAAGCTATTCATCTGGATTTAACAGCCCTAATGTAAGTAAACCATCGTTATCTTGTGTCAAGTTTCCTCTTCATCGCCACTTGGTAAGTGCAGTCAGGCACAAAGAGAACAGAACTTTAGGACAACTGCAGTAACCTTTCCAGCTAAGCTCCTTCACCTGGGGGACAGACAGTTCACTGCCACTCCAGCTCTGATGAACTTTGTACTCTGAATGCTTTACTGCTTGATTAGAAATGTGTTCATGCTTAAAAGCAGATTGCTGATGAAGTTTATAATAAGGTACAAATACACAGAGAGATTTATTGGAGGTACTTTATGTAATAGTTTTTCGGGAATGTGATTTTGTTTGAGAAGTTATTAGAGGCCGGAATGACAACTCCTCTATAACTCTCTGGTAAGTTTTCTGAACCAGTTCATGTGGAAACCAAATTGCACCTGAGCAAATATTGAAGGGTGCAGCAAAGGGAAGGAATGACTTTCATTCTGCAACCACAAATATTACAATAGGCTATGCACATATTTTAGGAAAACATTTTTCCTTACGTGAAGTCACTTTGCATGAAATTGCAGGATACATGGTGGCAGTGTGGCTAAGCAGAGTTGTTCTTCCACTGATAAAGCCTCCAGGAGAATTAGGATGTAGCCACCCACAGAAAAATAAACTAGAGAAAAAGGGCCCTCTGTCTTGTCATCTCCCAGCACTACCGGTATAATTTTACACCATGACTGCAGATGAAGAGGTAAACCTAGACACAGATTAAAAAAAAAAAAACAACACTCCAAATCTTACCATAACAAATAGATGAGTATCATAAAATAAGGCCAATATTTAAAAATTGATAACAATATTAACAGCTAAATGTATTGAATGTTTAATGTTCCAGGCACTGTACTAAGGAGACATACATCATTTCCATGTTATAATCCTCATACCATTATGTTTTACCATACCCTGGTACCTCTAAGGAAACGGACACATAGTTATTCAAGACTGTGTTAAATATTTTATATATATATATATCAGGGTGAAATTAGGGTCCAAAGTGAGGAAATCTTACACTGAAGATCATTGTTTTATACCATACATAAAATACTTTTTTAGATTCACACAAGTTATAAACAGAGATGATGTTAGTGCCCAGAGATGATCAAGGCATTAGTACCAGGAATTCTGCCTTATGATAGCACTCAAAAAGTAAGTAGTCCCATCATGTTCTCCCTAAGATGTAAGGGCAAATGAACAGAGTGATATCCCTTCATTTTTATAAGAAGACTAGTATGGGAAAAAAAAATCAACTTTGGATTCAGACACCCCAGGTATCTACAGTTGACAAGTGTTATGGTTTGGAAAAGTGTCTCCCAAAGGCACATGTGTATAAGGCTTGGTCCTCTGGGTGGTGGTACTGAGACATGGTGGGGCCATTAGGAGGTGAAACCTGATGAAAGGAGATTATGCCGCTGGGTTATGACCTCGAAAGGGATATTGAGACTCTCGTCCCTTCCTCTCTTCTTTTTTCTTTCTGGTCATGATGAAATGAGGATCTTCTCCTGCTATGGCTTCTACAGTGATACACTGTTTGCCACAGGACCAAAGACAGCAAGGCCAAGCAACATTGGGCTGAAACCTCTGAAGAGAAGAGCCAAAATAATCCTTTCTCCTTTAAAGTTGATTGATTCTCAGATAATTGTTACAGGACATAAAAGGTGACTAGTAAAAGTCATCTATCTTTACCTATGCCTATTTTTATAACTATAAAAAATAGTGATAAGTGTAATCATGTCAATTTTTGGCAGGGGGGGAGGAGGGACAGGATTAAAATAACTTTGATAAGGTCAGGATTTAGCTTTTAACATGCAACCAATAAATAATAACTGTCATTCTATTTACCCCAAAATAAGAACAAGTCTTGTATAAATTTTTCCTCCAAAAGATGCAATAGGGCTTATATTCAGGGAATGTTGTAGTTTATAGCATATAAAACAACCTACATTTATTCATGTACAAAAATATACACTTATTCTTGTAAAAAAATCTACATTTATTCAAATACAGTCTTGTCATCTTCCTTGAACATTCTCATGACTCTCCAAATCCAGCCTGAATTTCTTGTGACTCTATTTCCTATAGAACTGTTGTCCCCAGTCTCTCAGTTCTTGCCTTAGATTTCTCCTCAAGCAATCACTTTTCTCCTCCATGTAGCCTCTTGTAGTGCTCTGGCAACACAGTTCTCAGGGACTGTATCCCTCCCATGAATGTTTCGCCCAAGTCAGGGCCTCTTGCAAGCTGGGTTTCACGAAGTTTCCATGAAATCAAATGTTAACTGAAGATGTACAAGACAAGAGTGGCAACCAAAATGATAGTTAAGAATGGTGGTCCACACAAAGGATGAAAAACCAAAGGCATCAGGATACAGTAATTATTTCTTTATTGCATGCAAATGCATTAAATGCTACATTCATTACAAAAGATGATGTATTGAATTATGAAGATTCATGTTAGACACAACCGCGTCCATCTGTTATCAGGGTTTGTGTGTTGTATCTGTACTCTGATCACTCAGCAATGAGTCTTGAGTTCATCTGTTTACATAGATGTTTCCCTTTTGTTCAAAGGCACATACTTAAGTATTTACAAATAATCATATACTATCATTTATTTTAAGCATGATAAATATTTATTTATATTTTATTATGAATATTATTATTTTATCATTCAGTACATCTGTCATGTGTTGCAGTGGAAGTACTAAATGCATTCATCTAGCTGATCATCTTAAATGGAATTTATTTTGAGGATAGGGTTTATATTACAAGCATTCTTAAAAATTATGTTAGGGCTATTTTCCAGTTAGGTCTTATTTTGGGGGAAATACAGCATCAATTAAAAACATTTGAGCAAAGAACATTAACTGGATATGGAAATTCCAACTTACTTGCCATTTCTTTTTTTTTCCCTTTTTAAAAAATCTTTTTTCTTTTACATTTTCCTCACTTTCCTTAGCATACTATAAAGAAGAATTCCTTCACAAAGCGTTGTTACAACATGAAGTTTGAATACTTTGGGAAAGAAGGAATGTCATTTAAGTCTACTTAGAAATTATGGATGAAATAGACAACTGAGAAAAACAAACAACCTGTGGACATGGAAAAAGGTGTATTTGGGGATGGTGATAGGTTGAATTGTTACATTAAAAAATATGTGGAAATGGAGAGGAAAACTCTCTAAAAGAAAGAGTGTGCTTAGAATGAACTCTTCAGGGAGAGAATGATGGTGATTCAGCTGACAAGTGAAATACTACTGTGTTACAGCCTAGATTCAAATGGCACATAAATGCATGTGACATTTGCAATCATTGCCTTAAGCCACACGAGACTGCTCCACCATTGACTTCAAACTTTTAAAAACATAGTTTAAATCATTTTAATTTTCCATTAAAGTTTGATAAGTTCTTACAGAGGAAATCCATACATTTAAGGGTGGCCTTGTACAGGCCAGTGAAGAAGCATCTTTGTGGGAGGGGACCCCTATCTGATATCTCCTAGCATGTGGCAAGTTATATAATATCTCCAAGCCTCCTCACTAACGTTGAAACCAGTACACTAGGTGGTTGTACACATTGTTCTAAAATAAGAGTCTTCTTTCTTTTTTTCTGAGACAACTTGGCTAAAAGTTTGCCAATTTTCTTGATCTTTTCAAAGAATCATTCCTTGGTTTTGTGGATTTTCCCTATTGTTGGAGAGGTATTTTGAAAGCTGCCAAAAGTTTTCTCCCTGAGGCCTAGCATTAGTTTAGCTTGGAATGGGGACTGGACATGTGTATTTTCTAAAACTTTCCTAGGTGATTATATTGTGAAATCAAGTTTAAAATTCACTGTTATAAAAGATTCTTCATTGAAGATATACCAAATGGCATTTTCCTAATTCACTATTTAAGTAATAAGGTACTTCTTGGGCAAATGAAGGCAAAATAATGTGGTTATGTCACGAGGCATTTGTCAGTGAAAAACCAGTAAGTAGGAAATTTACTGCTGGCTTCTTTTACTTTCTTTTTGGTAATCTTGTTCTCTCACAATAAATGATTATTTATTTGTTCTATAAAAATATTGTTAAAATCTTCATTATGCATAAACATATATCATTCAAGTTTATTTATAAAATTTTCACCACTAATATCCCAGTTCATTTCATAATATCCCTAGCATTATCAAGACAAAAACTTTTCACAAAATTCCAAACTTTGTATTTTATCTAATCTGTCTTAGATTTTATGACTTTTTTGCAGGGCTTTCACACTAAGCTATGTCCCACTTCTTTTTAATTTTTATTTTGAGACACCGACTTTCTAAGTCACTAAATTGCCCTGGATGAGCTTGTACTTGCTTCAGCCTCCTAGAGTACTAGGATTATAGACATGCACTAATATTTTTTAATGTTTTAATAAAATCATCCCCCAAAACAATGCTAAATAAAAACTATGGCAAAAAGTGAAATCTACTTTGAGGTATGAAAATATTTTTAAAAAAGGTATCATTGGGGCTTGGGATTTAGCTCAGTGGCTCAAGTGTTTGCCTGGTAAGCACAAGGTCATGAGTTCAATCCCAGTACCAAAAAAAAAAAAATATATATATATATTATTGCATTAATTAAATATGCAACTCTTTCCCTAACCAGAAGTATAAACTAACAAGAAAGGGATAACATGGTCCATCTATTCCAGTATTCAACATGTTTAATTCATAAATTATTTGCTGATTTGCATCATGTGCATCAAAAGTTCCTTGAGCTCATATCACTGATCAAAAGTTGACTGTGTGCATTTATCTAGGATAACAGAATTTTTCTCTAAAAATCAAGGAAAGACAGAAGATAAATTCCTGCTGTGTCTTCCAGTCACTTGACTCTGAGTTACTTTAAGGCTGGAGAGTTAAACTTAGACATGTGCTTTCAATAGAAGGGCAGTCAAACTTCATGTGTTCCTCCCAGGCAGTATCTGTCTTGTCCAGATGCGGATGAAGCCAGTTTATCTCAGTCCAAGTTTCTCCCTCACTTCTGCCGAGAAAGGAGAAGAAATATAGCATTTGATTACGTGAATTAGTAAAGCCATGAGTCTGCACCCACCCCTGTGCTGGTGATCCTCGGAATAAGATCAGTGTGCAGACCTCTCCAGTGTGCTCCAAACTTGGCAGGTCGGAGGAGGAAACCAGCATTGAAGATGTGCACCTTTCCAACCTCCGGGAGAAGCTGCTGAGGATCAGAGAACTCTCCATCCAAACGAATGCAGTGACCTGCCAGCTTTAAGTGGCAGCGATTCAAGATACCTCAGGTCAACACACTGTATGCAGGGAAACCAATTCCTCTGCTTCTCCCTTTTTACTTTTGTCCAGCAACATACCTATCTTGTGAAGATTTTTTAAAGTTTCTTCACATATTGTGCAAACTTTTTTTGGGGGGGGGAGGGTTGGGTAATGTAACTAAAATAAAACAAATTGAACTTGTTTTATCAACACCAAGATAGACAAAGAATTCAAATAAAGAAAAAGCTGGATTCTTGTCAATAGTTATGAGCAAGGAAGGAATGAGCTAGAAGACTATCCCTGTGTTAAGCATGTTTAGCTTCTCTTCTCTTCTCTTCCATTACTTTATCGTCTTCTCTTGGACTGGGGCCCATGTTACCAAGCCTCCATTCAAGATTCACCCTGGCAGGAAACAGCAATAGTGACCACAGCACAACTTATTAAAGTCCTTTAGGCTCATAGTTGGAGGCATTTGCATTAGAATGATTTATACCTTGAAGATCATCTTTCTCTAATTTAGATGATACTTTAGATTTTTAAAAATGATCCAGGATTAAGTGGAGACGTTGGAAGCTACCAGGGTGTAATGAACGTATTTTGCATGTGAGAAGCTCGTTAGTTTTGAGGGGTCAAGGGCAGAATGCCACAATGTTAACGTTACTGCTGCTATTATGGAACACACTGATCCTGGGTGGGGGTCCTTTGCCTTTCTCCGTGTATCTGTGGCTCATATTCACTATTTCCTCGGGAGAACATCACAGAGCTTTAGCCCATGACTCTTAGGGAACCGGTTATAGGCTGCTGGGAAATTATTTTCCTATGACTGCACAATATAATCTTAAAATTTTTCTTAAAATGACTTTTGATTTGAACATTATACAGAAATTAAAATTAAGAAAATGTTTAAAGTAGGAATGGTCACTAGGTTTCCAATTTTTAAAGCAATCTTTCCTTTTTCTTCTTTCCCCTTTTAAATGCTTTGATATTTGCTTGCTTTTTAATCATTTCATTACTCAGCCTTCAGAATACTAGGACCTCTGACTTCCACCACTCAAATATTTATTCTCTGTCTCCCTTGATACATTCTGTACCTCCCTAAATCTAAATATTGAAATTTCTAGTAAATGGTCTTCATATACCCCTTTTAAAGCTTATGTTCACATAACTCATGATTTAAATATTTCCTATGCTTTGATAGCTTCCAAATTCATGCTACTATCTTTGCTTCTCCTGTTAATTGTCCTGTAGTCCTCAGGATATTTACAGCCAGGTTTTCAGTAGATGTATTGGATTTAACAGATTCAAAATAGAATCCTCCAGTATTTCTCCAGGTGTCCTGCTAGTAGGCATTCTTTACTCAGATGTTCAAACTGTAGTCTTAGGATTCACTTTTAAACTTTCTCTTTTTTAGAATGCCCCACTTTTTTCCAATTGCAGTGGTTTATCTGATAACTTGAATTTTCAAACCAATCTCTACCACTTCTGTAGCTATCACCCAAATCCACGCTACCACTGTCTCACACTGGAAGTATTCCAGTAGCCTTGTGACTGTCTTCCCTGAGGCTTTGGCTCTTTTATGTAGTGATCAGGGTGAGATTTTTAAGTTGTAAATTAAGTCACATCAGTCTTCTCAAAATCTGATAATGGCATCCCACAACTTTTCAGAAGAAATTCAAACGTGTAAATATCACAAGATTTTGCCTATTTCTTCAGTTTTTATCTTTGATGATTCTTCTCACTTTTTGCCTCATCCTCTCCAGCTCTTCTAATTTTCTCAATATTCTTGTTCCCTCTATCATCTCTATCTCCTGCTTATCATTATGTTCTCTTTCTCTGTATATACACATACATAGATGTGTGTGTGTTCTCTGTCTGTGTGCAGACTTGTATATAAGTGTGTGGATATGCATATATATATATATATATATATATATATATATACAGTTTGAGTTTTCAATGAAATCTTACTTCTGGTCCTAATATAAATATATCCTTGACTCCTTTCTTTTAACAAGATAAAATTTTTACTAATAACATATATTAGTGGCTGATATTTTATAATTTTTATTTCTCACAAAAGAATATGATAATTCATGTCTGTAATTTCAGCTACTTCAGAGACTGAAACAGGAGGATGTTTTAAGCCAGCCTGGGAAAAATACTGAGAATGTCTGGAAGTTAAATATAAAAAAAAGGCTAAAACCATAGCTCCTTGAGTGAGTCTTCTTGTGTTTGATTCACTGAACCACTAAACAAAAGAAAGCTAGAGTAGACATGTTTTCCACTTCAAACACGACAACCTAAGTAGCCCTGAGAATCAATAATATTTTAAAAATTTGAATATAGATATATATTTACACACACACACACACACACACACACACACACAGAGTAATAAAGTGCCGAAACCTTAACAATGTTACTGGGAATTGAGACCAGAAGACTTACACTCTGACTTATGTCCCCAGCCCTTTTAAAACATTTAGATTTTGAGAAAGTGTCTCCCTAAGTCATTAGTTTGAGCAGGCTGAGTTGCAATTAGCAATCTTCCTGACTCAGTCACTCAGAGGAGTGGGGATATAGGAGTGCCCTGCTACACCTGGCAGCATTTTTTTTTGCAAAATATTAGGCCTGATCATTTTCATTGCTTTCAAAAATGGCCTTCAGCATGTTTTCATATTTATTCTGTTGCATAACCATACAAATATTTTATTCTTTTTTCCATTTTCTTTTCTTTCCCTTCCCTTCTCTTTTCTTCTTCCTCCCATCTTCCCCCTTCCCTTTTCATCTTCCTTGTTTTTTTCTTTCTTTCTTTCTTTCTTCTTTCCTTCTTCACTTCTTTTGATATTTCTTGTTTTAACTACCTCACATATCCCTTCTTTATATGTGAATTTGTAGCATTCCACCCTGAGACCTGCTTCCTTTGAAAAAATGGTTTTCCACTATTACAGAACAAACATGTTTCTATAATTGTCTTGGTACCGTATGAAAAAGACTGCGCCCACAGCTTAAAAATAAGTTTTGCTTATTTCATTATCCGTGTTTCAGGGTAAGATTATGTTGCAGAGAGGTTAACCATGAATTATAAATCACATTACCTGTGTTGCATTTCCAATTGTACTGCTGACTGCTCTGCAACCTTAGACAAACTATTGACCTCCTGAACCCTTGCTGACCACCTCACTACAGGCGTCAGTTTCTGTGTGTGGAGCAGCTGGGAGAGAGTGTGCATGTGAGAGGCCCAGTGAAAATCATCTGTTGTCATCATCAAATTTCACCATGACTGTTAACTTTAATGAATTGTTCCTTAGCACCTTCAATTACTTTAGCACCTTAATTTACTTTAAATCTGTCTGTTATTGTTATTTTACATTGTACCTGTTGTCTGCCATGCCACTGAAGTGTTGTCAGTCTCTTCTGAAGTTCACTCTTTTCAGATCATTATGTTTCAATTAGGAAAACAAAAAAATGAGCATCTCTCTTCCTCCCCATCTCCTAGACCATGCAATTCCCTTCTTTCCTTCTCCCTCTTGATCTTCCTGCTTTCTCAAGGCTTTCAACTTTAACTTTTCTAACTTTTAGAAATGTATGTATTGCAGTTTTATGTAGCTTTGTCATTCACTCTTGATTCACATGTGAAACTGAGAAATGGTAAAATTTTAAATCTTTAAACTGTTACAACCTGCAAATGTTCCTGTATGGTTTCTACTCTGCTAAGACAATGCTTATGCTAAGATAAAATTGATGATTTGCAAACATTTTATTCATTTACAATGTTTTAATGATTACCAAGATTATTACATTTGGTGCTAGTTTCTAACTAGTGAACTTGGCATTGGTTTATCTAGAACAGAGAAAAAAAATTTTTAAACATTAATATATTTGCTTTTGTGTCTCAGTAATGAAACAAACTTTGTAAAATTCCTATGTGAGATTTAAAATTCCTTTTTCAAATTCCTTTAACAGGGAATTATCTTCCTTTCTTGTTTAGAATGTATTTCCATGAAGAAACTGTCCAGCCAAGCCCTGGGAAGTATATTTCTTTTACTTTGTCACAGAAATATAATTTGATCCTTATTCAGAAAAAAAAAATTTCCTCCTTTAGAAATTGTGTGGGTTGAAAAATTCTCCATGCTGTCAAGAACTTCATTACTAATAAATGTTACCTGTATCAAGTCTTCTAAATTACCTCTAAGATTTTAGATTTTAGAGCCAAAAATTTCATTATTTTACCATCTGCCAAAGAATATTTCTGGCAGAGTTCAGCAGAAAAATAGGCAATGTAGATGAAACTTGATTAATTAAATACTAAACCTATGTATAAAGATTATACTGTAAAAAAAGTTTTTAAGCCAAACTGAGGCCTCATTTAGTACCATTAGGTCTATAGTGAATTTAAACCCTTACTACATCTGGACTACTGCATGTGTCAAACATGCCCAGGGAAATTAAAGAGAAAGAGAAGAATGCTTTCGGTGGCAGTTTATGCTCAATTATATTGGAGATTAATTTATTCATAAGCAACTAGTAATTTCAGGTTACTTATTCAAACATCAAAATAAAGAAAACAAAAATATAAATAATATATTTTTAAAATTTTTGTTCACTATAGAAACCTAGTTTGCTTCCTTTGATTCTTATACATGTCTATCCATAGACAAGAGATAGTAAGCCAGTGAAGTGTGAAATTCTGGAATCATTTTAAATGCTTTATAGATGGGTAAACCACTCATAAACAGAAATGCTACATGCCTGATCTTTCATTGAAACAAGACATTTAGATACTGTTGGAATCCAGTCTCTCTATACCACAAAAGTACCAACTTATCATTTCAGTGAAGAATTGATGGGACAGCATGTCTGTATGATTTCTATTCTGCCAAGACAATGCTTATGCTAAGATAAAATTGATGATTTGCAAACATTTTATTCATTTACAATTTTTTAATGATTGCCATCATTATTACACTTGGTGCTAGTTTCTAACTAGTGAACTCGGCATTGGTTTATCTAGAATGGAGAAAAAAATTTCTTTAAACATTGATATATTTGCTTTTGTGTTTCAGTAATGAAACAAACATCATCCTGTAAAGACAGGCATTGGGGCTCAATGTCAGGAGAGGTTCACAGGTGCCTCTGCCAAGTTCCGCCTTCAGGACATGAATTTGAACTCCAACTATGCCATTTCCTGTAGAGCGCTCATGGAAGTACTTAACTTCTCAGAGGTGTCTCACACCCTACCTCCCTAAAACTGAGACAATAATAGCTACCTCTGCAGACTGATGTGAAGATTAAATGAGCTAATATAAATGAAGCACTCAAAACAATGTCTGACATAGAATAAGCCTTTATTAAGCATTTCTGATAGTGTATAACTATTTGATCAAGAAATTCTGGTAAAAGTTCCTAAAAATATTTTTATTCAGAAAGATATACACTGAAAGATTTATTATTGCATAAACATGGAAAGAATTAGCATGATCAAATATAAGAGAAGGAATAGATGATGGATAGTCATGAAATGGAATATTATATGAAGTGTGCAAAATTTTTAGTAACATGTACATTTACTTTTATGATGTTGAAAAATAGAAATACATAATCAGGCATATGTAAACATCATACTGTCTCCCTAGTATAAGAAGCTGAAAATGTAAATAAGATCCAAAATGTACAATAGATATTGTGAAATGGGAAGAAACTGTTCAAAAAGAAAGATAAACTGGGATATGGGAAAGAAGAAAAAAAGAAGGAAAAAGGAAATATATATATATATATATATTAGTTAAGATAGTTATACTACAAAATGCTCCTAGTTCACTGAAAACAAAGGTTTGTGCCTGTATTGTTTGATCAATTTTTATGCCTATATCTTGTAATATGAACAACTACTTTAAAGATAACAATATGCAATGTACTAACCATTGTTACTCTCTTACAATCTTGTTTTAAAATTTTGTATCTTTTTTTTCCATTAAAATAAAACAAGTAATATATATAATCAGGGTAACTGAAGCTTCCATGAGTAACTTTGGGAGTACTCCTTCCCTTTTGATTTCATTAAAGAGTTTGAGGCGTATTCAGGGACTTAGAACTTCCTGAAGTATTTGTAGGATTCAACAGTGAACTAGTATGGACCTAAGGATATTTTGGGTTGGTAGTTTATTATAGCTTTGATTTCATTATCTGTTATTGCATTATTCAGAGTTTTTAAATCTTATTAGTTCAATTTTGTTAATACATATGTATCTAGAAATCTATCCATTTCTTTTGAATTCTCCAATATTTTGGTATACAGTCTACAAAGAAGTAGTTAATTCTTTTTTTAATTTGGGCAGTGTCTGTAGTGATTTCATGTTTTTCATTGACTTGGGTCTTTTTTGGTTTAGAATGGCTATAGGTACATATATTTTATTTTTTGAAAGAATAAAATCAGCTTTATTAATTCTTTTTATTTTTTATTTTTGTCTCAATTTGATTTCTGCCCTGATCTTTATAATTTTCTTCCTTTTATTAGCTTTAGGTTCAGATTGTTCTTGTTTTTCTATGATTTCAAGGTGCATCTTCAGGTTGTTTTAGCTCACTCTATTTTTCTGATGTGGGCATTCACAGTTAGTATTGCTTTCATTGTGTTCCATAAGTTCTGGTAAGTTGTTCTGGCATTTTATTTAGATCCAGAAACTGTCTTATTTTTTCATTGATTCTGTATTCTATTATTTATTTGATAGTGTACTTTTTATTTTCCATGAATTTGAATAATTTTTGTTATTTCTTTTGTCACTGATTTCTAATTTCATTGTGCTATGGTCTGATAATATGCATAGTACCATTTCAATTCTTTTACATTTACCTAAGGCCGATTTATTGGCTAAGATGTGATCTATTTTGGAGAAAGTTCTATGTGTTGCTGAAAGGACTGTGTGTTCTTCTGTGATTACATAGAACAGTCTACATATGTATTATATCCATTTGTTTGAGATTTTCTTCAACTCTAATATTTCTTTGTTGATCTTTTTTGTCCAGTTGATTTTTCTATTTGTAATAGTATAGTTTTTAGTTTTTCACACTGTAATTATGTTTATATCTATCTGATCCTTTAAGTGTAGTAGTATTGGGTTTATGAAGTTGAATGCACCATTATTTGGTGCACATATGTTAGTAATTATTATCTTTTATTGATGGATTTTTCTTATAATCGTTATGTAGTGAGCTTCTTTGCCTCTTTTGATCAGTTTTGGCTTAATGTTTACTTTGTCTGAATACTAAGGTGACTCGGTTCATGAACACTTTTGTTTTAAAACAATTTGCTTTGCAAACAAGCATTTGGCTTGGTCAGCAAACTCTACACTGGGTGACAAACATGACATATCTTTCATACACAACTGTGCCCATCTTTTCTAACATGGTAGAACAAGTTAAGTTCATGAACCAAGTTACCATTGTATAAGATAGACACATCTGCTGTTTCTCAGATGCTTGTTACATGCATTATTGTTTTCCATTCTTTGATTTTTAGTATATGAGTTCCTTTTAGGTTAAATGTGCTTTCCATATACAGGATACTGTTGAATTTTATTTATTGGTCCATTCTGCTAGTCTTTCAATTGGAGAACTGAGACCATTTACATTAAGAATTATTAATTATATATACTGATTTATTCTTGTCATTGCTTTATTTTCCAGTTGTTGATTCTATTGTTCTCTTATACTTAACTGCTAACTCTAGCTGGTATATTAATTCCGTAAGACAATATGTCACTGTTGGTTTCTGTGGTATACATGAGAATTTCATGGTTTGATAGTCATCAATTTCTTTGGTGCTTTTTATCATAAAAGTATCTTATTTTTCTATCAAGTTTGAAAGACATTATTATGGTTTGTGTCTGGATGTCCCCTCCAAAGCCTCATGCAGGCATGGGGGATGGGCTTTTTGGAAGTGACTGAATCTAGAGTGTGTGATTGTCTAGTTCTGGGATTGGGGGTGTAAGTGCTACACTTATGTTAGGGCAGATAGCTTACACACAATATAAGGAAGGCTTGTCTCCCCTTTTCTCTTGTTACTTCTTTTGTCTTCTGCTGCCACAAGCTGTTGCCCTTCTGCCATGTGCCACCATGCCTTGGAGCCTTCTATGGACTGAAATCTCTACAAATTGTGAACCAAATAAATTTTTCCTCCTTTGGCTTTGGGTGTTGTGAATTTTTTCTTGGCAACAATAGAAAAGAAATAAAGACAGATGCTTTAGGATGATAGGTCAGCCTGGGTTGGAAACTATTCTTTTATGACTTGAAACACTGCTCTCCTGCCCTTTAAATTTTGTGTTGAGAAGTCTGCTGAAATTCTAATGGGATTTCCTTTGTAAGTATATCTTTCTGTTTTTCTCTAACTGCTTTTAAGAGTTATTGTTATGTTTTACTTTTGAGATTTTGAGTATGATGTGTCATGAGGAAATTCTTCTTGATCTTTTTGGAGTTTTATAACCCTCACTTATCTGTATGCTAAATTCTTTACCTTACTTGGAAAACTTTCAGCTCTTATTTCAGTGAAAAGGGTTTTTATGTCTTTATTGTTACCATGATTTTCCACTTAATCTTATGTTAGTCTTATTTGCATCATCTAGGAACTGTTGGATTCAGTTTCATGGCCATGTGTTGTTTTTATGATATCTTTCATTAATTGGTCACTGATGACAACATTGTCTTCTAGTTCTGAAACTGTCCTCACACCAGTCATTTCTGCTGCCATGATTTTCAAAATCATTTTTAATCCCCTAAGTTAGAATTTTTTATGAACTCTTTTCAGAATTCTTTTCTGTGTTGATCATGCATGTTTTTCATCATTTTATTCAGCTCATCTGAATAAAATTATTGTTTTCATTAGACTTGATGATGATTTTAATTGGGCCAATATCTTATTACTTGTATCTTCTGTGATCTTGCCAATTGCCTTATTGGGCTGTTTTATTATCTCCTCTGATGTTATTTCAAATAATTTGGGTGTGAGACTATTGGTTTCCTCCCTTTAATCCTCTATGGATCAGATTTGGGAAAGTTGGGCATTTGGGTATTTTTTTTTTTGGCTTGTCTTTACATGTTCCTATTTTAGTTAATTTGTTTTGTGTTGAGGCTTGTGAGAATATTGCTATGTAGAGATTTTTTTTTGCCATAGTATAGAGACTTCATCTGTTAATGTCCACTTTTGAGTGGTACCCTCTCAGTCTGGCTAGCTACTCATGTTTGCTTCTGTTAATAGTGTCAAATCACATCTATTTATATAGACCATGATAGATGGTCATAGCATTTTGGCCCAATAAATAATTTTCCCAGAATGGGTATTGTTAATGACCCCTTAGCAAACTCAATGTTGATAGCACAAGAAAACAACTAATAAGCAATAGCTATGACACTTTGGCTACAATGTTAAAATCATCATCAGTTATAGCATTAAGTACTGACTGCATATTGTAAAATCTAATGAACAAAAAAATACCAGACTTGTTCATAGGAAAGAGATGTATAATTATACTATGAATACTAAGATAAATCAAATATTGTCCCTCTATTGACCTACAGTAAACAACTAATAAATGGAAAATCTTGCCTGAACTAACAATAACATAATATTATTCAACAGCAATAGTGTAAAGTTAACTATTTATCTATAGATTCATAAAGTTTAGTAATTATTCTAGTAAGAGTGAGGGAGTGAAAAATGAAAAAGATTAATACTTGAAAAATACATTGATAGAATATAAGAAGAAAGAAAGTATAATAGGGACTCATTAAGGACAAGAAAATTAAATTGTGATTGAGAACCGTCACTGAAAAGAACAAACAGGAAACAGAAGAGAAAAGACAAACTGCAGAAATAAGCTATGAAAGAAGAGAAAAATTTTGGAAGAGAAGAAAAAGACAAATAATAAAATAAAAGAAGAGGGAAAAAAGTGGAAGAAAAACTCCAAACCCTGAAAAAAAGGAAAAATAAATATAATACAAAATAGAAAAAAAAATAGAGTTGAATAAAACATTGCTGTATTATTGAATAAGTGGTTTCTTTCCATTATTCAGTTTTAGGAACCAGCCAGACATAATTTTCTATGCCCAACTTGAGACCTGTGGGTTTTTGAGGTTCTTCCCTTACACTAGAGGACTGTTTGTTTGTTCTTCCCTAGACTGTGGTTACAGTTCATCCCAAGGTGTCCCTTGCACTTGTTAGTAGTTTGGGAACATGATCAGCCTATTTTTTATCTGCTGGTTGAAGACTACAAGGTAGGAGTTCAATTGGGCTGGTGGACGTAATATCCTCAGCACTGGGTCCTGCTTTTCCCTTCTCATAGGACTGGGGATGGCGCACAGTGGTGGAGCGCTTGCCTTTCATGCATAAGGCAATGCTGTGATCTTCTGGGGGATGGTTCACTGGTACTCCACTGGAATGGCTCTTTCATGTGGAAGACATGCTGCTTGTTCTGAATGGAGATGGCCTCTCATGTTGAGAGAGTGAGGTATCACCTTGGACTAGTTCTCTCATTGACAAAGTTATATAGATTGAATAAGCTTTTCAAAAAACAAACAAACAAACAAACAAAAACCCTACTTGCTGAACGGTTATAGCTTCCTTGTATTGTGAAAGTATAAGCCACCCACTTGGGATACAAAATACATGGGCTGATTGGAATACAAGGAGAGGAAGTGATTACAAGCAGCCATAAGGTTTTACAAAGTCTATCTGCCATGGGATCACAGCATGGTCTTCCTCCTCACTCTACTATGTTTTCCAGAAAATGAGACCCAATCAGAAAAAAAATGACAACCCCAATCAGCTTATCCTTGTTTTACCTGCCATAACTGAGTAGACATCAACAAGAGAATACTATAGTATATCTTCTGGATGACACTGACCATCACCATGATAACAATCAGCTAAAGCTAGTTCCAGTTGACCTCATTCAGACGACTCAGGCCACAAATTAGGAGCCTCTTAATTATCATGGACTCCCCAGAGATGGTGTCCCCAGAACTAACCACCAGTGACGTAGAAAATCTAAGCTACCCATGTGCACTCTCCATAAGCCACCATACCAAAAGCACTGAAACTCAAAACATCCCAGGGAAAGTCTTGCCAAGTCCCAAGATATCCAGTAGCTCTGGGAAGGCCTCCCCAGAGCCAGCCCCACAAAAATTAGAGAGACAAAAGTGTCCAAGGCAGGAGACCCAAGGCATAACCACCAGGCCCTGAGAAACACTGAGAAGCCCAGATTATATCCACACTTGTCCAGTCACCACTGGAAATCACTTAACAGAGAACTATGCAGAAATGGGGTCAGTGTGGTCAGCTCAGGAAGTCAGGTGACACTCACTCATCAAGCCACTTTTCTTGGGCAACCAATCCTTCTATGGTCCCTTATTCCCACCAAGAACCTCAACTATCTATACCTACATCTTGACAGGCCTTGATTATGGGAAGAGATGTCATGATAACGTATTTTGAGAGTTCCTTAGAAGCCCTTTGCAATGAAATTCAAGACATGTTTGACACTAACAGCTTTTCCCCATTAAATGGGTAGATGAGGGAAGGGACATATATACTATATCACTTCAGTTGGAGCTAAACAAAACAAAACAAAACAAAACCTTTGGGCTTTATGTGCAAAACAAGGATTCTGAAATCTTAATTCATGGATTGGTTTGTGTACCAGAATATCCTAAAATGTCTTGTCCAGAAGATAAGTTTATAACTGTAGAGGTGCAGAGGTCTGGAGAAAGTTTTTCTGTGCAAATGATTTATTGTGCAAATACTTTTCAAGTCAGACATTCAGCAGGCTTTCTTTTTGTGTTATCTGCATAGACCATACAGGAAGATTTGGATACCAGCATAATAAGTGCATCAACTGTAAACTCTTGGTTCATAAGAAGTGCCATGAGCTTGTCATAATTGAATGTGAGCAGCTCTCTTTGCCACCGGAAACCAAGATACCAATGAATCAATCATCCATGGCTTCAGATCCTGCATAGATAGTGATCCCATCTAATCCTTCAAGTCATGACCAAGCTGGTAAAGACAAGGAAGCAGTCTTCACCATTAGAGAAAGTGGCAAATCTTGATGCAGTTTAGGCCTTCAAGATTTCTATTTGCTCCAGGTAATAGGGAAAGGAAGTTTGCAAAATTACTGTTGGTTCAATTTAAAAAATCATATTTATGCAATGAGAGTTGTGAGAAAGAGCTTGTTGACATGGATTGGGTACAGATAGAGAAGCAAGCATGTTTTGGAGCAGGCAGGTAATCATGCTTTTCTTGTTGAAATGCATTCTTGCTTTCAGATAAAAGAAGAGTGCTTTTTTTCTAGACTGTGTAAATGGAGGAAATCTAATGTTTTATAGGCATCAACAAAGAATGCTTCCTGAAAAACATGCCAGGTTTTACTCTGCAGAAATCATTTTAGCATTAAATTACCTTCATAAGTAAAGGATACTTTATATAAACTTGAAATGGAGCCTATTTATTAGTGGACTCAGAAGGGCACATTAAACTCTCTGACTATTGCATGTATAAGGAAGGACTACGACCTGGAGATATGATTATCTTACTACAGAAGTTTTAAGAAGGTACGATAGATTCAGTGTGGACTGGTCAACTGGTAGGGTACTAATATTTGAGATGATGGTCAGATAGTCTTCATGTAATATTGTTCAGAGCTCTGATAATCCTGATCAAAACTCAAATAATAATCTTTTGATTTACTTTGGAAAGAAAAATATATACATTTTGTTGTCTGTCTATAAAAACTGCATTGTTCAAAAGAGTTTTCTGAACAAGGACCCAAAGGAATGATTGGGTTGTCATCTTCAAACAGAATTTGCTGATATTCAGGGACATCCATTCTTTCAAAATGTTGACTAGAATATGATGGAATAAAAGCGGGTGTTACCTTATTTTACACCAAATGTATCTGGAGAATTTGGTGTGGACAACTTTGATACTCAGTTTGCCAATAAACCTGTCCAGCTCACTTCCAATGGTAAAGATGCTGTGAAAAATACTGCTGGACATGAATCTGTAGGATTCCAGTATATCAGTCATCTTTTTATACGAAGAAGAATGGGTCTGATCCTCATTTTTCAACTATGCAATCTGCTTATATTGCCATCGGATGGAGGGAGAAACTTACTACGAGCCTGAATTCAATTAAATATTTTGTACTTGTCTGGAAGCTAATTTTAATTTCTTTTTTCCAGATATCTTTAGATGTACTACTTGATTCTTACAGCCCATAATAAGGACTATTGAACTTTTTTGTTGCTAGAGTCACTGTTTATGATTTGATTTATATAACGATAAGGAAACTGCTTGTTAACCAAACAGGTAAACAATTCCATTTGTTAAGCTGAGACAAAAAAAAGTACAATATTTTCTCTTGTTATTTATGACACATGAAAGTAATTTGTCATTTTAGAACAATATTCTAAGCATACTTGTTTTTCTCCAAACTATTCTACATGTACTTTGGGGTACCAGTTTATATAGTCTTCATAGAAGTCCAAAGACTAATAACAATTTTGGATAAATATGCAGAAAATGCATTTAGTTCTATTTTTTTTAGTTAAGTTTTTTATTTAGCAGACTAACACATGAAATACATAATATAACTAATTTCAGGGGTAGAATTCTTCAAACTATTTTTATTACAATTAGTGGTTAGTAATTTATTATTTAAAGAGTTGCCAGATATAGCATTCTTTTGTTTTAGTACCATTTTATGCAAAGGACTTGAAACATAACCACATAAGTTACAATAGTATGATCTTAGTAAAATTTTATTTTAGGTAAGCTATCTAAGTTTTAAACTTAGAATGATTTAAAATTTGTAGGCATTTAATAAATTATCTATTTATCTTTTTTATGCATTTCATTATAAATGTAACTTTTCTAAAACTTTTAAGTACATATTGTCTTTTCTTCAAGTAACTAAGTTTGAAAGTAATGAAAACATCACAGGAAAATGTTTATATACATTTGCATGTTCATTTGCCAGGTATATGTTTGTGTCAGTGCCTGGAACTGGCTTTAAAACAAAAAGCAGTATTCACAGCATAAACTTAAAGAGACTTCTGCCATGTCAGAAATATGCTTATGATCTTGCTTTTAAGTGTTACACTTTCCCACAGGGCATGGCAGAATGTGGAACAATCATGTAAGGAGTTTGTTTAAAATGTTTATTACTGAGCCACATTGGAATTCTTTAGGGCCTTTGGACTTCATTTTGAGAAACATTTTCTTCAAATTACTCTTTCATCTTTTGATTAAATAGTAGAAAGTGTATTCATGGTATAATATTTTAAGATGGTATAAGCACCAATTTACAAATTTATTAATCCTTTTGAACAAATTTGAAATGAATGACTTTGTTAGATATCTTCCCTGTTCCCCCAAACAAAATCTCCTCAGTTTTCTACCAATTATATACAAATGATGGGCATTTTTCTTTGATGAGGTTCTAACATTTTCTCAGGGTGGCCTTTATTTTTAAATAGTAAAATTTATTGTGGATAGTTGATGCAGAATTTCATTACAAATAGGTTTTTAACCTGTATATTTTTAAGTTTTTTACTGTCATTCATATTACATAAAAGTTCTCTGAAAATACTCACCAGGGGATTATGGCAGTTTACAATCAAAATGGGTTGCATTCTGGTGTTCTAGGAAATAATTTATTTTGCATGATTTTGTTTTTCTTCATTGTCTTCAAAATACGTACATGTGTACTACTAAAAAAGATTATTTGTTGATTGATTTTGGCTTCATAGAAATGTAGTGTATGCATTTACACAGTGAATTTATTATTTATTTTTTCTACCCAGTCTTATTTGTTTGAGATTCATCCCTGTGGCAACATTTCACCATACTTCATTTCTTATCATGCTTTATAGCTAAGCTATTCTATAAATAGACCATAAACTCTAGGTCTGGGCTATTTCAGGTAGATATATATACATCCATATTTTTTCTGTTGCAAAGACTGCTAGTATTAACATTCTTACACATGTCTATTTGTGCATAATTGCATGAATTTTTCTAGTTTTTTTTTTTTACCAAGGAATGGAACTGCTGTCTCTTATAATACTAAGATATTACTGTGAGAAAAATATGAGTTCCTTTTATTATACACATGCACCAATGGTTAGCATTTTTCTATGTTTCAAAACTTTATGACAATCTGTTATATCTAATTTTTTGTAACATTTTATGTTAAGGAGCTGGAGATGTTCGTGCTAACAAATTTGTACAAATAGCGTCATTAACTGGTATTTTTGTCCTTTTAAAGATTTTTTGAACAGTTTACTTATAAATGAGGAAATCCACTGGATTCACTCTAAGGAATTGATTACAAATGCACACTTTGTAGACAACTCTGTCTACAAACTGTCCGGTGGAACATAGGTGTTCAGTTTAGCTTTGTGGGCATGTAAGTTCTCAAGTTTTTAAGATTTATTTTTATCAAAAAGATTCACAGTTGTTAGAAAAGTAACAATATTGAAAAGCTTATCCCAGACATCAGTTTTCTTAATTGCTCAGCATCCATTCCATTTTATTACAATGACTTTCTGATGTTTCTTGGAACCACTGCTTGCTAGTTTCAGATCATGTGGTTTGGACAGTCTGACCCAAACCAGGGTTTAGTGGGTAAACATATCAGTGAGACATTATTGATCAGCAGAGTCTATTTCCTTGACCATACCAATTCATTTAGGAGAGTCTGTATGATTCACAAATTGGACCACTGATCACTCAGCTCAAACAATTTTTCTCATTTGTGCTGGAGGAAAAATTCTCTTTCCTGAGGTCCTTTAGCTTTCTAGCATTAAAAACATTTCAAATGAACAGGTCTATCACAATGAATGAACTAGTGGGAGAACGGAGCCAAAAAATGGAGAGATGTGAGTTCTCATGACATTTGTGCCCTGGGATCCAGCTGTGCTTGATGCTAGCATATACCCTGGACTTTTCAGTTCTGAGAAATAATAAATACATTTTTTGCTTAATTTTTTTAAAAAGAACAATCAGTATACTGCTTTTTCCAAGAGCTGATACTAAAATTTTCTAGTCAAATTTTCTCAGGAGTCTTTTTTTCCCATCAGCCAGATGTGGACTCTTGAGAATTTTCTTGACTTCATCTACTGTTTATACCTTTAGTTTTTCATTTTGATTTTAATTTTGAGGATCTTTTCTGCAATTGTTTTTTAAAGCTGTTTGCTGTTTTGGGGGTTAATTAGTCTCACATTTTAATTTTTCAGTGTTTTTCTTGCCTTTTGGTTATTTACTTTAACTGTATGCTTTTCTAGTTTTACATGTAAATGTATTTTGATCTTTTTTCTGTTCTCATCACTACTCCTCTCTCTTTCTCTCTCTCTTCTCCCTCTCTCTGTATTTGAATTGCTTGTGTTTGGAAATCTGATTTCCATGACTGATTTCCAGACTTTTCACAAATGTCTCTTGACGTGAGCTCTAGTTTCATATTCAAGACTAAATCACAAATAGGCTAGGTTGATGCTCTGTGTGAATGCAGGATCAGCAATGTAAAATGATAAAACCCTAAGTTCTTTTCTACCAGAAGGCTAACTTTAACAAGAGTGAATCTTATGCTTGTGTTTTCAGATGGTTTTGGTAGTTATCTTGCAACCTTCTCTCTAGTGGTTAAACACAATCGTTCATTTCTTGCCTGTTGTCCTATAGAACTGATGATGAGGTTGTACGCTAGCTGTGCAGTCAGCACAGTTATGTCTTGCATGATGGTTACTGCCAATGAGAAACTGGCCTTTTATTACTAAAACTAAAATTGAGTCTTAATTTCAATAGCCACTTCTGAATTGCTACCATATTAGGCAACATAGTTCTGGAATTTAGCAGGAAGTGTGGGACTATGAAATTCCACTAGTGATTTAATGAACTTTTTTAACCCTCCATGTATTTGAGTACTTTTCCATAAATGATAATTGTGTTAGAAATCTTTTGGTTTTAAACATATCTGCTCTATAGCTCATGTCATGTAACTTTTCCAAAGCCTGTAGACATATATTGTCTTTTTCTCAGATAATTAAGTCTAACAGTAATGAAAACATCAAAGAAAAATATTTATAAACATTAATGTGTTTATTTGAGTAGTGAGTGTGTTTGTCATGGTGAAAATCAATAGTATGACCTTATCGTCGCTGTACTATTTATGACTGGAATGTTACAGGCAAGAGAAAAGAATATACTTGATGCCATTTTTTAACCTGAGCATTTGATTTGCCTTCTTATCTTGTGTCCTAAGGAATATTCCGAGAAGTGTGAATTTGCATATAATCATGTGAGTTTGACCTCCTGAAAACATATTATGACCTGATACACCTCCTTATACTTAGCAAGAAAAAAATTATTTATGAATGGACTGCTACTTGTTTATCTTCCACAGACTTAATATTAGCAAGTATCTCTTTCCTTCCATTTCCTTTGATACCAGGAGAATAAAAAATATGAAAGATACCAGTTTTGACTAAGTTAGGCTATTAGACAAGGTTATAAAGACATGAATGATTTCTTGCTTTTCCTAATTATGTCTTAGAATACATTTATTTGATGAAAATTTCTAAGTTCATTATGATTTCTGTAATCCTTGTATCTCCTGTGATATATATATATATATATATATATATATATATATATAATTATTCTTAGTTTATCATTCTAAAGCACAGAGGCTAACTAGTAATAACTGGGATTAGATCTCAAGCAATCTGAATCAATATTTTGAACTTTTGACAACTCTACCCTTCTGTTATGTCAAGTATATTCTAAAATTGTGCACAAGAAGTCTCATTTTGAGGAAATGGAGAGAGTAATTCATCAGATTAAATAGCAAATTCTAAAGAGAGTTATTACAAGATACCTTGAAACATACAAACTTATGCTGTCTAAATGTGAGGGAAAGGTGTAGGAATGTTCTTGTTTGGGAGTTTTGTTAAAATGGAATTTAAGGGTCATATTGTGTGGCTTCTCTTCTGAAGAGATGGTAAACAGAATCAGCAGATCTCAATTAAAAGACAGTATTAACAATTCCTATCAATTCTCAGAAAGTAAAGTATCCCTGTAAAAATGCTATGATATATGCTTTTTCATACATTTTTTTCTCTTTTTCTAGAATAAATATAGACAAATGAAAAGTAACAGGCTTTAGGAAGCTTTTTTGTTTTGTTTTGTTGTTGCTAAAGATCAAACTCAGAGGCTCACGTGTGCTAGGCAAACCTCTACCCTTGAGCCTACGCACGCAGCAGCTAAAGTGTTAGTTTTAAAATGAGTTATTTGGATGAATGGATTTAGACCAAGTCAATGTGGAAAGGAAATATAAGACATGAAAACTTGAGAGAAACCTTTAAGATCCTCTACATAACCTCTCTCCATTAGTGAGGAAATCACTAAAGTTCAGAATGGTGAAGTGACAGTCATATGAATGTAGATATTAAATTTCTATTGCAGCCTTCCTTGTTAAAATGAATGCATTGAGCTGTTTTAATGTCTTATGCATATATGATGAGCAAAGATATGAAATAATTCTTTAACAACTGGAAATTCTCTTTTTTGTTACTCTGTGGGACTATATAACTAAGCTTGGAGGGAAAATATAGCAGCAGATGCCATGGAACTATATTGATATTTTAGAGAGATGGATTTTCATTTATTTTTAAGGGAACAGAATGAAAGTCTTCTTATTTAGAAAACTACACTGACTGATATTTTTGTGTTAATGTTTGAAGTTAATATACAAGTCTCAATCACAGACAGGAGAGTAACTATTGAGCTTACAGTCACAGACCAATTAGGATTTGAAGATGCATCACCTCAAGAGAAAAAAGTAGTATCTTGTATTTGAATTTATAAATTTTCTATAATATATATGCATTATTAATAGCTTTGCATAGTTTTATTTGATGCCAGAATTGAATGAAAATATTTTACTTGTGTGTGAATCTTGCTACCATAGCTTGTTCTTCCCTATTGCTAGATTTAGTGTATCACACTGTGCGTAATATTTCTTTGCAAGTCACCTGAATTCATTGGTAGAATTTAGTTAGGTATAAACAAGCTATTTTATAAGTCTGGTAAATATTACTACACTTGGATTTTCCCCTAACATTTCTTTCATTTTTTTTCCCTATTCCTTCTGCCTTCTTCTTATACTCTTCTATTTTTCTTTGAACAGATTAAATTTTTCTTTACTTACTCTTAAAGTATGTATGTATGTATGTATGTGTGTATTTTTTCCTTGTGTTTCCCCTTGATTTATTGAGATGCAAATACATGCCTATGTATTATTTAGCAATACTGCAGCTCATTTCTCTTTGTATGATAATCTGGATGATCAAGATCATCTTTTAGCATCCTCTCATTTTTTGTTGGTGCTTATAATATTGCCTCAGTCCTCAATCAAATTAATATTTTCTAGAATTTTAATACCAGATTAGATTATCTGAATTAAATTTTTATGATTCTTCACTTATTTGAGCAAACATAAATTTCAATAAACTCATCCCTTTGCCTTTTCTCCCTTTTTTTATTTTAAAGAGAATAAAGCCAAGTGAAATAAAATAGAGTCAATCAAAACAAAACAATGAACATGATACAGGACTTCAAAATAAGATAAAAGGAAATCAATGACATCCATAACGCTTCTTGTTATCTTCCCTACTTGGTGATCCCCTTTTTGCTGCTGCTCCTGGAACCATGGTCATTTTTTTCTCTCTCTAGAATGTCCTTTGGTATTTTTTGTAGGGTTGGTTTGGTGGTCATGAATTTCTTTAGTTGTTCTTTGTCATGGAAGTAATGTGTTTCTCTATTAATTTTGAAAGATAGTTTTGCAGGGTACATCAATCTGGGTTGGAAGATGTTTTCTTTCAGAATTTAAAATACTTTACTTCAACCTCTTCTTGACTTGGTGGTTTGTATTGAGAAGTCTGTCATGATTCTGACATTCTTTGGCTGAATTTATGGAATATTGATTATTATATGTCAGAGTGTATATTTATTCTGGTTATGACTAACTGGAGTTCTATAAGCCTGACTTACCTGAATATCATATTCTTTGGCCATACTTGAGAAGTTTTCTGCTCTTACTTCCATAAATGGACTTTTTATGTCATTTGTGTTGACCCTTGCTTTTTTTCTTACACCTATTATTCTTAAATTATTTTTCTTTGTGTTGTCTTGAAGTCATTGAATAGTTAGTTCTGGTTCCTTGTTATTTTTAAGAGATTTTTCCTTTCATGATCACTAGATGAGATCCTGTCTTAATGGTCTGAAAGCCTATCTTCAGTTTTTTTCAAGCAATTTTTCCAGCTTTCAATGGAATTTTTAATTTCCTGGATATCTGTTTGAATCTGTTTCATGCATTTTAAATCATTTTTTTATTGTTCATTCAAAGTTTCCCTCATTTTCTTATGTTTCTCTATTTTTTAATCTGTGTTCTTTAGAGATGCTTAGCAATTTTTATTATGTTTTCATTTCTTCTTTTACCTAAGATAGTATTTCTAGTCTAATTTCTTTCATAGCTTCATGAAGTGGTTTCTTAATTTCAGTTGACATCACTTCAGAAACTTCAGGTGTGTAACTCCTAATATCTTCTCTGTTTATATCTCCTGGAATTGTTCTACATGGGTTGAAGACCAGAGACTGCCTTTTGCTTCATCTTGACATTCTCTTAGGTTCTTCCAGAGAAGCAGGTAGTGGGGTCTCAGGTATTTCTCACATTGGTTACACTCTCTGAAGCATGACTATGCTTTCTCTGAAGTGTGTCCTGGCCAGTGCTGGCTACTAGCAGTGTGAAGCATGCCCAGTGGTGGCTGGTGTATGTGTTGGGGCAGGGCTGGCCACTGTCTCCTGGACCTGAGCTGCTTACTGGTGTAAATCATCCTTGATGGTGCCTGGTGTGCATGTGAAGTCAGGGCTGGCCACTGTCTCCGAGACCTGAACTGGGTACCTGCAGGAATTGTCCCTGATGGCCTCTCCTTAACTTTTTTACTACTTCCACATTTATTTTTCTTCTTGAAGGCAGGAGGCATCACAATCCCTGACTTGAAGTTATACTACAAAGCTACCATAATAAAATCAACATGGTATTGGAATAAAACCAGACCTGAAGATCAATGGAATCAACTAGAAGATACAACTACAAACACACTCAGCCACCTTGTCTCTGATAAAGGGGCCAAGCATGTTCACTGGAAGAACGATAGTCTCTTTAATAAATGGTGCTGGAAAAATTGGCTTTCCCTATGCCAAAAACTAAAATTAGACCCATGCCTATCATGATGTACTAAACTAAAATCTAAATGGATCAAAGATCTAAATATTAAAAAAGAAACACTAAATCTGTTGGAAGACAAAGTAGGTAAAAATCTTGAAGACATAGGGGTTGGTAGAGAATTCATGAACAAAAACGAAACTGCACTGGAAATACTTCACAGAATCAATAACTGGGATCACACCTTACTAAAGAGTTTCTGTATGTCCAAAGAAATCTCCAGCAGAGTGAAAAGAAAACCTACAAACTGGGAAAAAATCTTACTGAACAGTCCTTCAGACAAAGGACTTCTGTCTAGAACTTACAAAGAATTAAAAAAAAAATCAGACCCCCAAAATTCAAAGACCCAATCCAAAAATGGACATCTGAGATGAACACACAGTTCTCAGATGAAGAAATACAAATGGCAAATAAATACATGAAAAAATGTTCATCACCATTGGTCATTAGAGAAATGCAAATTAAAACCACACTGCGATTCCATCTCACTCCAGAAAGAATGGCCAGGATCAACAAAACTACCAACAACAAATGCTGGAGAGGCTGTGGGGAAAAAGGAACTCTTCTGCACTGTTGGTGGGAGTGTAAACTGGTGCAACCACTGTGGAGGTCCATCTGGAGATTCCTCAAAAAGCTGGGGTTGGAGGTCTCATTTGACCCAGCTATTCCACTCTTAGGCATACTCCCAGAAGAAATGAAAACATCTTACCACAGTGATATATGTGCACCCATGTTTACAATGGCACAGTTTGTAATAGCCAGATCTTGGAAACAACCTAAGTGCCCATCAACCGAGGGATGGATAAAAAAATTGTGGTACTTTTATACAATGTAGTACTACTCAACTATAAAGAACGATCACATTGAGATATTTATAAATAAATGGATGCAACTTAAGACCATACTCATAAGTGAAATAAATCAAACTCACATGTATAACTACCATACAGTATCTCTAGTGTAAGAAATGGTAAGATTACAGAAGATTTTATGGTAATCATGGTTCACCATTATATTGCTTTGAAGTCTCATGTTTTCATTCATTGTTTGGAATGGTTTTATTCTGTTTTGTTTGATCTTAATATATGTGATGGTATGAATAGTTACTTTGAAGAAAAGACAATATGGCAGCCATTGTTGATTTGATATCATCTTGCTCTGAAGTCCTACTATGCTCTTGTTTTTCTATTACCATTGGTTCTATCATGTTGTGTCTTATTGGATTTTAATATGTATGATAGTATAAACAATTTTTTTATGGAAAATGAGATAATATAGTAGCCATTGTTCATCTTTGGTTATTTGGTTCAGAATGCCTTGCAATACTTTCATTCTCTTGAATGGTTTTATTCTATTTTGTTATGTTTGACATTATTGTGTGTAAAGCTAAGCTCCACTATTTTAAAGAAAGAGACATTATGATAGCTACTTTTAATATCCCATTGACTTGTTGTGAAGTGCTGGGTGTACATTGTTCTGTTCTGATCTGCTTAGATCTGTCCTCTTTTGTTTTATTCTCTTTAAAATAAAAAAAAAATTTTTAAATTCTTCCATAGTGGTCATATTATGGTACTCTCTGATACCCTGTAAGCCTAAGAATATCTTTAACCCTCTTCTTAAGTAAGTGTGAATACAGCTGTAGATGTGATTATTTTTGTGAAAATTTAATTTGTTCAGAAGTCTCAAAATAATATTCCATTATCTTCTCAAGCCAGTATTACTTTTAACATATATAACACATTTTATAGTTTTTCTTAGTCTATGATATCCTTAAATTTCACTAAATTGTACCTACAGTTCTTTGGTGCCCTATTTTATACTATCTGAGCCTTATTTATCCAAACTATTATATAGTTTATTATTTGCAAAATTCCCATTATATTCTCAAATGTTTTGTCATGTTTATTTTTTATTTTCTGGGATTACTATTGGACAGACTTTGAATATTATCTGTTTCTTGTTCTTTACTTTTTCTTTTCATTTTGCCTTTTCTGATGTGCTCTGGAAATATATGTTAACCTAATTCCATGTTCAATGAAGTTTTCCATTAAGATACTTTCAACAGCTTTTCTTTCTTATGCCAAATATTTCCAATCAGTTCTCTATCACAGCTATATTTTTCCTATGTCAAATATCCAATATTCTCTTCTATCTATGAATATTTAAAATTTCTAATTTTTTCCCATTAGTTCTGTCTCCTTTTATAGAATTTTCTCAGTTTGTTATCTTATTTTTATATTCCTATAAGTCCTCAATAGCCTAGATTTTCTAGTGAGTGAAATTGCATCATGGTCAGCTAATATGGACTAGTTATTTCTCCTTTATCATATTGATGATAATGTGGTGTACTCATTCTATTGAGTCAAGAGACTGGATTCCTTCAGACCAGTAAGTCTCTACCTGTAAAATGTTTCCTCTTTATTACCAAACCTGCTAAATATCCTCTGACAAAACATATGTTAATGCAGTCAACATTCTCTGAGGTCATGGCCTGGTTGGTTTAGGGAGTAGAAGAAATGATTTGGACCATTCTAAGACTGCCTTGTTGTTGCCTGCCAAGACAAGCAAAGATACAAGCATCAAAAAAAAGAACCTCTAATACACTGTCCTAAGGTTAGGCCACAAATGTGTACAGTGGCGCTTTTCTATTAGAAGGTGTTTCTCACATCTTAGTCTTATTACCTTTCTCTCCCTCAAGTCTTTGATATTCTTGTTAGGTTTTATGTCATCTGCAAGTCTGAGGTGAAAGAAGGAAGCCAAAGCCTGGACTTAGTTGATTGTAAATACATACTATATCAATTATAAATATATGCTACATCAATTATATGTTAATTGTAAGTATGTTGATGTATTTCCTCACCAGAAAAGGCTTCTATAGTTTAATTTCAGGGATATACAGGGAATTTAACTTAAATGAAGATCATTATAAACACTATAAGGAATTTATCTAATAATAACCATTTAAAACAACTTTTTAATTTTAAATGAAAGCTAGGTATAAAACATAGTATAGATAATCCAAACAATGTAATAATAATGTTAGCGTCAAATATAATTATCATTTTTATTCTGTAGCAAAAATTTTTACTCTTTAAGCAATTTGCCATGAAATATTTTACCTATGCCAGATCTAGACAAAAAAACTCAATACATTTTCATTATGGTTTGTGTTCCTGTGGCCCTCCCTCAAGCCTCATGTAATCATGGATATGTCTGAGTTTAGCGTTCGTGATTGGTTTGCTGTCCAGTGCTGTGATTGGTTGTGTGAGTGCTACATCTGCCCAGGGGTGGAGCCAAAATGCAGTGTAACAGCAGGAAGAAGGTGTGTCTTTTGTTTTGCTTGCCATTTCGCACCTTGCTGTTTGCAGCGGCCATGAATACCTAGCTGTCCCCCAGCAATGTCACTCTGCTTTGCAGCCATCTGAGAATGGGATGAAACCACCAAAAACGGTAAGAAGTAAACCTTTCCTTTCCTAATTTTGGGCATCAGGTATTTTGTCTCAATGGGAGAGAAAAGTAACTAAGGCAATTTCCAAAACTAAAATTTTTATTAATCACATCCATGCATTGAATTTTTGCAAAAAAATTTTGAAACAACAATAGTAAAAGGCTAAACAACCACTAAAGCCAAGACTCTTAGAAATGAAAACATATCTGCTAAATACTACAGAAAACAAATTATAAATTAAAATGTTATTTTTCAAGGTCAATCAGGATATAGGAAAATGTATGTGGATACGTACTATTGTGTGAACTGATACAGCCTTTTGTGGAAGGCAATTTGAGAATACTTATCAAAATTAAACATGTACATGCCCCTTTCTTCAGGAAACCCACTTCTTGGAATCTATCATGGAGAAATATTTGCATATATAAGCAAGCATATGAGGATAAAAAAGACATTTACAACCCTTTCAAAATGCAACGAATATTTATGTGTATAAAAATATTTGAAAGAATAAAGAGATACTTAGCTTTGAGTAATACTGTAGAGTGGATATAAGGAAGATACAGGAGAGAAGTTATTTTTTTTCAACAGCATAGTTCTGTTTGGCTTGAAATTTTATAATGAATAAAAATCAGTACAAAAATTGTAGTATATCTAACTTTAAAACCTTTTGGAAATAATTATGTGATTAAAAACACATTTATAATAATAGGTGTTCAAAGATTTATTCATATACCTTTTAGAACCTTGAATGTCAACAATATATTAGAAATAATGAAAATATGTGAACAAAATAATCAAAGGCAGAAATGAAGCATGCACAGCAAAAACAATTCTAAGAACAATAAGAAATAGATGTTTAAAAAGAAAGTTGACAGTCTATAATTTTTCAAGTATGTAAATATTATTTCTTTAAAACATTTGATAAAATAAAAAGCCTTTAGGAATTATAGAGAAAATGTAATTATTCAGAATTAAGAATGAAAAATAAATAATTACAGAGGAAAAAATATAAGACAATATTTTGAATACATATAAACTACTTTATATATTTTAAGTGCATGATTTTCTGAAAAAAATAATTTTGTCTAACCTATAAAAAGTTAAATAAATCAAGAATCAAGATCTATTAAAGTTTCTATGGCCCAATGGTACAAAAAAATGCTTTTTAAAAATTTAAAGAGCAGATTAATGAAAAGGCTTAAAATCATTTTTGTGATTACTGTTATTTATAATTATATGCTATTTTGTATATGTGTATTTCCAAATGATTGAAAAACAGTTTAGATTAAATCTGATGATATATTGAAATCTAAAACTACTACTGAGAAAGTTATATTCTGAATATGGAAAGAAAATGCAACATTAGAAAGATTCTTAATAAGATATGTAAATAAGCCAAAAAAAGTGTCCCCTATCAGTGATGATGAGCCCATTAGGATTTTCAGTGATTAATAGCAGGCTGTAGCACATGTGCTGTAGATTCGCCAACACCATGTGACTTTGTGTACACCAAAGGGGAATCTGGGATAAAACAAACAAACAGCAAGGCATTTGACAGAGTACTACAGTAATTAATACTGTAAATTCTCAGTATGCTAGAAACAGAATGGTACTTCTTTTAATATTACAAAGAATGTCCCAGCCCAACAGCTGCATGTGCACCATCCCTTAAATCTCCTGCAAAGAATACTTCATCATAACAAAAAATAACGGAATTGTACCACTCTGATAGCTGAACTCATACTAATGAATCTTTTCCTTCTCCCTTCTGTTAATCAAATGTCATAATGATTCCAAAATTCCATATCCATGTGCTACATGGGGTGCTGGCCTTCTTGTGTCCCAGAGGGTGAATCTTGACAAATCTAAACTAATCCTGGTAATACACTATTGGCTTATCAAAGACTGGTTTAAAAAGGGACAAATGATGAAATTCTCAAACAAAATATGTGCTGTCTGTTGTGGGGCCTCTGGAAAAACAGGCAAAAGTCTCAATGCATAAGAGTCTCTGCACTCTTGTTTTAGTACATTTTGATGTGACTCTATGATACTTGAAACTGTAGCACCTTTTTGCAACCATGGAGCTACAAAATCTCCTGAAGATGACAGAGAGGGAAGGTGGAAAGTATCTGAATCATTTAATGATAAGTTGAAGCTATATTAATCAGCCTTAGAAGTGAAACAATTAACATTTAGGTCATTTTTATTTTGGATTTTATTAGAGTTGAAGCCATTAATATATCTATCTGTGCTTACAAAAATCACTAAAGAATGATCTTATGCAAGCATTAATCATCACCAAAGTGATATTAAATTTGGCACTATGATACTAACTAATGCTATTCTTCTAACTAGTGACCACTTACATTTGCCACTTGTAGTCAGGGGTTGTGAGGAGAACAATTAGAATCAGGACATGGAGTTTATAATATTGTTTTATAGTGGTCACCCAGAGTTAATACAAGAAAGTGCAGGAAATCTATCCACAACACTAATGACATAGAATACTCAGCCAAGGGCCTGAATCCCACAGCAATGTCCCACATGAGTCCAGATGAAGACCCAGAGCTCATGACAGTGCCTCCCACGAGTCCAACTGGAGGTCTAGAGCCCACAAGGACTCATGCCAGTCTCTTTTACAGATCTGGGCTGGGAAAGACCAAAGGTCAGCAGTGGCAGCTAGAAAGTCTATGCCAGCAGGGTGAAGGAGCTGTGCTGGTAGGTTGAGGGTTCTATGCTGGAGCCAAGAAGTCACACTCACAACGAAGACGAGGGCTGTCCTGAAAAGCACCACAGCCATCCTCAGCGTCGTGGAGGACAAGCACAGTTGAGTACATGCCAGGAAGCCAGCATGACGAGTCCATCCTAGAGACAAGTCTTCCCCTCCAGAGCCAGGAAGCAATGCTCGATATGAGGACCAGAGCTTCTCCAGGAGAACCAACGGCTCAAACAGCAACACACAGGAGAACACACAATGCCTCAACACCTCAACACATTAACATCTGACTTTTCCTTCTCCACGTTCTCTATTTATGCTGGTAACTTTACTCAGGTGAAACATCTATGCTCAGCACCGTACATGTGTAATCCAGCTGGTGTTAAATTGACCACCAGTTTTTAACCCATAAAACCACTTTATAAGCTAATTTTCTTTTTCTGTTCCAACATACAGTCTAGAATTCCCAATCGCATTTACTCATGATGCTTTTTAGTTTCTTTTTTCCAATCAGAAGATTTCTTCAGTCTTTTGAAAAATACTGGATTTGATTTGCTAATATGTGTTATACCCTGCTTCTTTATTCAGAAGGTATTGGCTTATATTTTTCTTTCCTATGATAATTTTGATTTTGATTTCAAAATAATAGCAGCATCATAAAATGAGATGATTTCTCTTCTTTCACTTTTTAAAAGTGATTTTGAAGAATTCGGAGCCAACTGTATTTTAAACAAGCAGAAATCACAAGAAAAATTATCAAATCTTAGGCTTTTCTGTGTGGGACTTTTAAAAATTGCTAATTCTATATCTTGTTAAAACTATTAGATGTATTCACATTTTCTATTTCTCCTTAAATCAGGCTTTGTAACTTATGCTTAATTATAAATTTGTTTACTTCATCAAAACAAAAAAAGAAAAAATATTTAAACAACACTCAAACCTAATAGGTTTAAAAGATACCTATAGATGACAAATTCCTGGTTGACCCAAGTGTATACAGATCAGTCTGCATGATAGACCATAGGACCTTATATATGCAATTTGCAAAACTATAAAAAACTGTGTATATTAAAAAGCATGGCAATAATAGAGCTCACCTCATTAAAACACAGTGTGATGATATTAAAATCAATAATAAAGGAAATTAGGAAAATACATAAATATGTGGAAAATAATATCAAGTTTATCAAAGAACACATTTAAGGAGGCATTAGAAAATAATCTGAGATGAATTGATATACAATGACACATACAAAGACTAGAATGATGCTGAAGCAGGACTTACAGACAAATACATAGATTACATGTATATTCATTATGAAGAATAGGGAATTTTTATCTCCAATACTTAGTGTTGAATAGTGTATTTCTCCTCACAGCACTATATTTTTTTTCAATTTTCTTTTGCCTTTTGTTGTTAGATGTATATTAGTGCTCTATATTCCAGATGGGTTGACTCTCTCATCACTAAAAAGGCTGTTTTGTCCCTAACAAATGATTTTTTATTTTCTGATACTAGCTGAACTACATTCACAGTTTGTATGGTGTACAATTTCTATCCTTTTATTTTCAAATGTATTGTGTTTGAATGTACTGAACAAGGTTAAATAGTGTTTAGTTGAATCATATATCTCCAATAATTTGGGTACATCTTTGCCTTTTCATGTAAGTGTTCATCCAATCACATTTAATAAAATTATAGATAAGACACAATGCAGCACAGAGTTTTTATTTGTCTTATTTTTCTATTAACCTTGTGACGTTTTTACAATATAAGACATGTTGCCAAGAATGTGATAAATACATACACAGCAAAGGGAAATTATTTTGAGTATCTTCAGAGGGATTAATGGTAATGTGTCCTCTACTATAATAATATTTTAAAGTTTTCCACTCTGCTTTTTGTCTATCACAGCTTGTATTCTTTCCCATGCACTCATTGTATTACAGTCACAAAAATAATACATGTATTATATGCCTATCAACATGGATATTTAATTGTTGCTTTATGCAGTTGTTATTTTAAATCATACACAAAATGTATTCAACTATCTTTTATATATTCCTACCTGTTTATCAGCATTGTTTATTGCTTCTATTTTATTTTAAACAGAAAAAGTAAGAAACAGCAATTAAACAGTTTCAAAACAGGCTAGTAGGAGAGTAACAAGAATCACACTGCATATTATTATACTCACAGTAGTTTTTCAGAATACAAGATATAGGCATGAAACATTGTCCAGAAAATTACTAGCACACAACTTTCCCCTCAACAAACCAAGAGAAACCAGCTTTGTAACTATTTTAACTGTCATGTGTATATATTTATATTTTTCCCCTCAAAAACAGTACTTTTCTTTTGAAAAGTTTCTTCCCTATTCACATATCTATCATGCATTTTGGATCTTGTTTACTCTTTCAGATTGTCACCTTAGTGAGACAATATGGTGTTTACACATGTAGGTCTGGTTTATTTCACTTATAAGTATGGTCTCAAGTTGCATCCATTTATGTATAGAAGTCTGAAGATTTCTTTATGGCTGAGTAGTATTCTATTATAAAAAATCTTTTATATACATTCCTCAGATGATGGGCATTTGTTTCCCAGATTTAGCTAATATAACTTGTGGTGCAATAAACATGGGTGAACATATATGTTTTTGGTATGATGTTTTTAATTTTTCTGGGAACATATCTAGAAGGAAAATACCTGGATTGAATGGGAACTCTAATCCAAGATTTTAAGAAATCTCCACACTGATTTCCATAGTGGTTGCACCAGTTTACACTCATACTAACAGTGGTGAAGGGTTCCTTTTGCCTCAAAACCCCTCCAGTATTTTTCATTGGTTGATTTTTTGGTTCTTTCTGGAGTGAGATGGAATCTCAGGGTTGTTTAACTTATATCTCTTGAATGACCAATGATGTAGAAAATTTTTTGTTTTCCATTTGTATTTCTTCAGCTGAGAAGTGTGTATTCATCTCAGATGTCCATTTTTGGATAGGGTCTTTGGGTGTCAAGGTTCTAACTTTTTCAATTCTTTATATGACCTACATATAAGTCCTTGTCTGAGTGAACATTGGCTATAATTTTTCAAACTCTTTGGATTGTCTTTCCATTTTGTTGATGAATTTTTTTGTGTAAAAACTTTTTAATAAGGTGAGATCCCATTTGTTGATTGTTTGTTGTGTTTCTCAGTCAGTCTGGGTTTTGTTCATGAAGTCTCTGTCAACATGTATGTCTTTAAGATTTCTACCTAATTCTCTTCCAATAAATTTAGTGCTTGTGTTGTAATATTTGGATCTTTGATCCACTTTGACTTTAGTTTAGTGCATGGTGATAGACATATGTCTAGTTTTAATCTTTGGCATGAGGAAAGTCAGTTTTTCCAGCAGTATTTGTTAAAGACACTTTCTTCCAGTGAACATATTTGTCTCCTTTGTCAAAGATAAGGTGCTTTAGTGTGTCTATATTTGGATCTTGATCTTCTGTTCTGTTCAACTGATCCTCAGATCTTTTTTTTTTTTTTGCCAATACCATGATACTATTTATCATGGTAGCTTTGTAGTATAATTTCACATCTGGAATTGTACTGCCCCAACTTGCATTTGCTGCCTAGAATTGCTTGTTATTCTAGGTCTCTTCTAGTTCCAAAAGAATTTTAAGAATGTTTTTCCTAGTTCTATGAGGTATGTTAATACTATTTTGATTGGGATTGCAATACATCTCTATACCAGTTTTGGGAGAAGGCCTTTTTCACTAATTTATTTATTCATATCCATGAGCAAGGGATATATTTTTATTTTCTGATATTTTCTTTGATTTCTTTTTTCAGAAAACTGTAACTTTCAGTCTGTAGATCTTTTACTTTTGTTACAATGATTCTTAAGTATTTCATTTTTTGATGCTATTGTGAAAGGTGGTTTCCTTAATTTCTCTCTGTGTGAGTTTTTGCTTGTGTACAGGAATGCTATCAATTTTTGAGTATTGACTTTACATCCAGCTACACTACTGGATTTAGTTATTAAATCTACAAGGCTTTTGGTGGAGTTTTGGGGGTCTTCTATGTAGAGTATCATATCATCTGTAAATAATGATAATTTAACTTCTTCCTTTCCTATCCTTATACCTTTTATTTATTTCTTTTTTTTAATCACTCTAATGTTTCCATAACTAGGAGAGGTGATAGTGGACAACCTTATCTTGCTCCTGATTTTAGAATGAAAGCTTTCAGTTTTTGATCATTTAGTGTGATGTTAGTTGTTGGTTTGCCATAGATAGTTTTTTTCTGATTAAAATAAAGACCATCTCTTTCAATTTTCTGTAGGTTTATCTCATGAAAGGGTGTTGCATTTTGTCAAATTCTTTTTCTGCATCTATCGAGGTGATCATGTGATTTTTATCCTTAGTTCTGTTAATATGGTATATTACATTTATTGATTAGCATATGTTGAATCATTCCTGCAACCTTGTTATGATTCCTACTTGGTCATGGTGTACGAGCTTCTTGATGATTTGCTGCATTCTATTTTCTGGGATCTTTTTGAGAATTTTGGCATCTATGTTCATTAGGGAGATTTGCCTATAGTTTTCTGTTTTGGTTGGATTCTTCTCTGGTTTTGGAATCAGGGTAAGACTTGCCTCTAGAAATGTTTTTTAAAGTACTACTTCTCTCTCATTTTCCTTAAAGAATTTCACCATTAATAGCATTGTTCTTCTCTAAATTTCTTGTAGAATTCAACCGTGAATCCATCAGGGCCTAGGTTTTTCCTTGTTGGTAAATTTTTACTTACATTTTCAATTTCATTGGCTGATACCAGATTACTTAGAATTTTTATATCTTGTTTAGTTTTGGCAATTTGATTGTGTCTAGGAATCTGTCCATTTTTCTATGGTTTCCATCTTATTGAAATATAGATTCTCCTAATAGGTATTGATGAGTTTCTGAATTTCTGTAGGATCTGTTGTGATTTCCCCATTTTCATTACTAATTGCTTGAATTTGTGTTTTTCTTGCCTCTTTTTGATGATTTTGGCTAATGATTTGTCCATTTTATTAATTCTTTCAAACAACCATCTTTTAAGTTCATTGATTCTTTTTTGTTTTGTTTTGTTTCTATTGCATTACTTTCTGTTCTTCTTTTATTTTATTTTAAGAAAGAAAGAAAAGAGAATTAAAAGACAAAATAGAAAAAAGAAGAAAAGTAGAATATAGAGTTAAAAAAATTAACATCATAAAATCACTAGTTGATATATTACATCTTATCAGCTTAACAATAGTTGTTGGAGTTACAAAATCTAAGCATAAAATGTGGTTAGACACTAAAACATCAACAGTACAAACTCTTCTGTTCAATGATCTAACAAGAGCTCAGTATTATGGTCATCTATTTTACACACAATACATACCATTATATCCTTTAGAGCAATTTCCTTCCCTTTCACTTTTACAATATCTGTTATACTTTTATATCTATTATACTTTTTGGATACCACTATTCTGTCCATTCCTATTATTTTTTACACTAGAGAGACAATGTGATATTTACTAATGTGAGTAAATATTTCACTAATGAGGATATTCTCAAGTTTGCCTCCATTTATCAATAAAGGCCTCAAGATCATCCTTTTTATAGCTGAGTAGTATTCCACTGCATAAAAATACCACATGTTTTTCATCCACTCTGTGGTTGATGGACATTTTGTTTTTTTCCAAGATTTAGCTATCACAGATTGTGCTGCTATGAACATGGGTGCACATATATCACTGTGACATGACCTTTTCAATTTTTTCTGGGAAAATACCTACGAGGGGAACAGCTGGATTGAATGTAACTTCCAATCTTAGTTTTTGAGAAATCTCCATACTGACCTCCACAGTGATCGCACCATTCTGCACTCCCAGCAACAGTGGAGAAGTATTCTTTTTTCCCTGCAGCCTCGCCAACATTTGTTATCAGTTGTTTTCTTGATGGCAGCCATTCTTTCAGGGGTGAGATGAAATCTCAATACTATTTTAATTTTCATTTCTCGAATGATCAATGATGGTGAACTTTTCTTCATGTATTTATTTGCCATTAGTATATCCTCATCTGAGAACTGTGTGTTCATCTCTGATGCCCATTTTTGGGGAGGGTCTTTGAATTTGGAGGGCTTGATGTTTTTTAGTTCTTTATATGTTCTGGAGATAAGTTCTTTTTTTCTGAGAGATTGTCGGCTAAAATTCTTTGCCATTCTGTGGGTTTTCTTTTCACTCTGTTGGTGATTTCTTTAGAAGTGCAAAAGGTTTTTAGTAATATGAGATCCCAGTTGTTGATTCTTTGAAGTATTTCCCATGTGGTTTGCATTTTATTCATGAATTTTCTCCCTAACCCTATGTCTCCAAGATTTTTATCTATTTTGTCTTCCAGTAGATTTAGTGTTTCTGTTTTGATATTTAAATCCTTGATCCATTTTGACTTTAGTGTATGATGCTAGGCATGGGTCTATTTTCAGTGTTTGGCATGTGGAAAGCCAATTTTTCCAACACCATTTATTAAAGAGGCTGTCTTTTTTCCAGAGAAGATGTTTAGCAGCTTTGTCAAATATAAGGTGGCTGAGTGTCTTTGTAGTTGTGCTTGCATCTTGTAATCTATTCCAGTGATCCTCAGGTCTATTTCTTTGCCAGTACCAGGCTGATTTTATTACTGTGGCTTTGCAGTACAGTTTCAAGTCAGGAATTGAGATGCCTCCTGTCTTGCCTTTGTTGCCCAGAATCGCCTTTGCTATTCTAGGTTTCTTCTATTTCCAAATGAATTTTAGGAATGTTTTCTCTAGATCTGTGAGGTATGTTAATGGTATTTTGATTTGGTTGGCATTAAATTTGTATAAAGTTTTGGGAATATGGCCATTTTCACAATGTTGATTCTTCCTAACCAAGAGCAAGGAATATCCTTCCACTTTCTTATATCCTCTTCAATCTCCTTTTTAAAAGTATTATCATTTACAACATATAGATCTTTTACTTTATTGGTTAGGTTGATTCTAGGTATTTCATTTTTTAGATGTTATTGTAAAAGGTGGTATTTCCATAATTTTCTCTTGGTGAGTTTTTTTTTTTTTCTGTACAGGAATGCTATTGATTTTTGAGTGTTGAATTTTTATCCAGATATGCTGCTGAATTTGTTAATTACTTCTAGTACTCTTTTAATGGAATTTTTTGAATCTTCTATATAGTGTATCTATAAAGGTATAAAAATAGGAAAAGAAGAAGTTAAATTATTATTTGCAGACAGAGTCTGACATACTCTGTCTAGTATGTCTTTCTTTTCCTTTTCTAGAAGCTTGAGATGTAGCATTAGGTTATTTAATTGTGTTTTTTCCATTTTCTGGTTGTGACTATTTATTGCTATATATTTCCCTCTTAGGACTGTTTTCATTGCATCCCATTGGTTATGGTATGTTGTATCTGCATTTTCATTGTATTATAGGTATTATTTTATTTCCGTTTTAATTTCATCTGTAACCCACTGGTTATTCAGAAGGTTGCTGTTTAATTTCCATGTATTTATGCAGATTTTGCAGGGTTTTTTGCCATTGATTTCCAATTTTAGTTCACTATGATCAGATACTATGTATGGGATAATTTCACTCCCTTTGCATTTAGTTAAGAATTCTTTATGGGTTAGTATATGGTCTATATTGGAGAATGTTCCATGTGCAGCTGAGAAGAATGTATATTCTGATGTGGTTGGGTGGAACACTCTGTAAGCATTCACTAAGTCCATTTGCTCATAGGTATGATTCAGTTCTGTTATTTCTTTGCTGACTTTTTGTTTAGTTGATCTCTCTCTTTGTGACAGTGGGGTGTTAAGGTCTCCTATTACAATTGTATTCTTGTGTATTTGGTTTTTCATATCCATTAGTTTTTGTCTTATATAGTTGGGTGCTCCTGTATTTGGTGCATATATATTTATAACTGTTAGTTCTTCCTCTTGTAGTTTTTAACTAATAAGTATGCAGTGGCCTTCTTTATCTCTTTTAATTCTTTTAGGTTTGAAGTTCACTTTGTGAACAGAATAGCTACCCTTGCTTTTTTCTGGGCTCTTGTTGCATGGAATATTGTTTTCCATCCTTTCAATTTTAATCTATGAGTTTCTTTTTGAGTCAGATGTGTTTCTTATATACAGAATATTGTGGGATCCTGTTTCTCGATCCATTCCATCAGCCTGTTTCTTTTGATAGGTGAATTGAGCCCATTTACATTTATGGATATCACTTATATGTACTGGCTTGACTTTGTCACGTTGTCTTCCTATTGTTGGTTTCCTGCTTTTCTCCCTTGTTTAATTTCTTATCCGGCCTGGTGGTTTCTTTCTGCTGTTGTTCTGGAGATTGTGCTCATTTTTATCTCTGTCTAGTATGTCTTTCAGCAATGTTTCTAAGGTTGGTTTGGTGGAGATGAATTGCTTCAGTTGTTCTTTGTCTTGGAAGTATCTTGTTTCTTCATTAAATTTGAAAGACATGTTTGCTGGGTACATCAGTATGGGTTGAAAGTTATTTTCTTTTAGGGCTTGAAATACTTCACTCCAAGCTCATCTTAACCTGAAGATCTGTGTTGAGAAGTGTGCCATGATTCTAATAGGCTTTCCTTGATAGGTGAGTTGTGTCTTTTCTCTAACAGGTTTTAGTATTCTGTTTTTATGCTTTATGCCTGAGATCTTAATTATTATACATCTGGGTGTAGATTTATATTGGTTATGACTGTTTGGCATTCTATATGCCTCTCTTGTTTGTATATCAGATTTTTCCCCCATGTTTGGGAAATTTTCTGCAATTACTTCTGTGAACAGCTTAGATACATCCTTTTTGTTGTCTCCTGCCTCCTCACTGATGCCAATTAATCTTATATTGTTTCTCTTGGCATCATCTTGAAGCTGTTGGATTGTCATTTCATGCTGCTTTGTTGTATTTATAAGTTCTGCCCTTTCATAGTTGCTATCTGCAATCCTGTCCTCAAGGTCTAAAAGTCTATCTTCAGCTTCTTTTAAGTGGTTTTGCCAGCTTTCAATACAATTTTTTGTTTCTTGGCTATCTCTTTGAATTTGTTTCATGGATTCTGCTTCTTTTTTGCATTGTTCATTCAAAGTTTCAATCAATTTCCCTTGATCCTATTTTTTTTATCTAATTCTTCTCTAGTTATGTTGAGAAACTCATTTACTAAGGTTGTTATTTCTGTCTTTACATTAGACATTATTTCTAATTTGATTTCCTCTATAGCTTCATGGATTCATTTTTTATTTCATTTTCTATCTTTTCTGATATTTCTGGTGTATGACTTTTAAAATCCTCTGTTTCATTGTCACTTGTACTTGCTCCTGATTGACTAGATGTTTGAGATTGCATTTTGCCTTTTCGTTTAGCCATTTTTGCTTTTGGATAAATATTTAATCTCTCTATCCCAACAGTCAAGACTTCCTGTAGTGTGAGTTTTAGGGTCCTACTGTGTGGTTGATGTTTGTGAAATTGCTGTGTACCACAAGGAAGAGGAGATCCAGTCACCTGAATTTCTCCTACAAGGCCTGTTGGGTGAGTCTTATATTCTTTCTGGGCTAACTAACCTAGAAATAAAAACAAAACAGGGCCAAACAGAGCAAAGGGAAAAAGAGAAAAGAAAAGGAGAAAAAAATACAAACAACAACAACAAAAATAAAATAAATAATACACAGCAAAATAAAAGAGACTAACCCAGAAGATTACTGAGAAAAACTAATCAGAAAGAGAAAAATAAAAGTGATGAGATTCCTTTAATGGCCACATTCTATGATGGGTCCAAGTATGATCCCTGAATGTGTACTCTCCCCAAGACTGCAGGTGAATTTATACTGAGTCTGAGTCTAATCTTTTCCTCTGGATTTGGGAGATGGGATAAATTTTCTGTGACTAGAGTTCTTTCCAGTCATTAAAAGAGAGAGAGAGAGAGAGAGAGAGAGAGAGAGAGAAGACAGAGAGAGAGTCAGAGAGACAGTGAGAGAGAGAGGAGACAGGAGAAATAGAGAAATGGAAAGAAAAAGGAAAAGGACAAGGACATGAAAAAGAAAAAGAAAAAATGAAAAGAAGGAAATCTGCCCACTTCTATTCCATATGTCTTTGTCCCCAAGCACAAAGCTGGTTCACCTAACTTATCACTTGCAGGCTCATATTGTTATGATTGCTTTGGCCTTTTCCACATCACTAATTTTGCCTATCCATTGTGTGCATGCAGCTAGGGTCCCATTGTATCACTGATTTTCTCATTTGTCTCTGGTCCTTGAGTCCTGTCTATGGAGGAAGTAGGAGCCGATCCTAGACCCTCTTTGTGCCAGTCACTGCAGGTCTGGATCAATGGCATGAACAAAAGCCTATCTCATATCCCTTTCTTCCAATGGCCTCAACTCTGGGTTAATCTATTACTTCTTGTATGTCTGAGTGGATATATAGTATACTTATTTTAGATTGAAGGATCTTCTTGAGTATTTCATAAAGGATGAATCTTACTAAATGACAAATTCTGTTTTTGTTTAAATGGGAACTCCTTTAGTTCTCTCCCTCTCTCTGTCTCTGTCTTTCTTTCTTTCTGTCTGTCTCTCTCTGCCTGTCTCTCTTTCTCTGTCTGTCTCTATTTCTCTCTCACACACACACATGCACATGCGCACACATACACACACACACACTCAATATCAAATCCTTACATGTTCACACACTCTGGGTACAGAATTTTTTATTGACATTCTTCTCATTTAGCATTTTGTATAGGTTTTCCACTGTGTCTGGTCCCTTTAGTTACTGATGAGAGCACTGTTGTTAAAATTAGTGAAGTTGACTTCTGGGTGATTTCTTTTTTTCCTAATATTGTTTTAAGATTTCTATTCTGACAGTCTTATTATGAAATAGCTGTATGCAACTCTTTTGAAGTCAGTGTTACCCAGTTTTTTGAACTTCTTAGATGTGAACATTAATGGTTTTCATTGAAACTCTGTATTTGGCCATTGTTTCCTCAAATTCTTTTTTCATTCTCTCTTCTCAGGAATTCCTATTAAGCATATATCCATACATTCAATGATGTACTGTGGTTTCTGAGGAGCTTTTTTTTTTTTTTCATGTTTTTTCTGTTTATGGTGATTACATTGGATAGTCTCAGTGAACCTATTTTCAAGCTTGTAGATGCTTTATTATTTATTTGCCAGTTGAAGCATACTGTTGAATCCCTCCTTTAGTTCATTCAAAATTATATATATATATATATATATATATATATATATATATATATATATATATCAGTTCCTATTGCATTGTTTTATATTTTTCTCATAATTTTCTTTCAGTTCTTCAGGTATTTCTTGCAGTACTTTGAGTACTTTTAAAATGCTAATTTAGAAGAGTCTCTGTCTCATAAAGCCAATACCTGGTCTTTCTTTCTCATGTTTCTCCTATATTGCTCAAACCTCTCTTTCTCTGTTGGTGGTCTTATTATATGCATACTGTGTCTACAAAGGGCTTTATTTTTCTTTTACTGCTTTCAAGGTCCACCAATATTTTCATTTTGAACACACTGGGTGTAAATTTCTGTATTCATCCTGGTAGATCATAAAGCTTCTTTGATGTGTAGTTCATGTTTTTTGTGGAATTTCTGAACTTGGTAATCATTTTTTAAAAATAACATTCCTGTTTCTATTTCTTTTGCTGCTATTCTCATTACATATATGTAAGTGTGTTTATTGGTGTTTTATATTTCTCTGAGTCTCTGTTCTCTTTTTTCATTTTTTCACTCTATTCTTCATATTTCTTAATTTCATTTAGTCTGTCTTCAAATTCATTCACCTTTGAGAGATCAACTATACTCCTCAATCCTGCTAGTTTTTCATTTTAGTAATCATACTGCCCAACTCTAAAATTTCTATTTTCTTCTTTCTTTCTTTCTTTCTTTCTTTCTTTCTTTCTTTCTTTCTTCCTTCCTTCCTTCCTTCCTTCCTTCCTTCCTTCCTTCCTTCTGTTCTTTCTTTCTTTCTTCTTTTCTTTTTAAAATTTTTTTTGGACTGGGAATTAAATTCAGGATCTCACACTTGCCAGGTAGGTGCTGTGCCACTGAACTGTATCCCTGGCCCCTATTTGATTCCTTTTCATGATTTCTACTTATTTACTGATATTCTCTATTTCAAAGGACGTTCATATGATTTTTCTATAATTCTTTAATCATAATTTCTTTTTGCCATTTGAGTATGTTCACCTTACTTGCTTTGAAGGCTTTATGTGATCAACATGACATACTTTCTCAAAGACAGATTCTATTGCCTGGATTCTTCCAGTCTGAGCACAGTTTTCTATGTGTTTTCATATTTCATAAAATTTGAGATTTTTTTAAAAATATGAAAATGTAAGTAATGTGGTCATTCATTTCTAAATACTGATTTAATTTTGCCCAGTTTTTGTTTCACTTCTTGTTTATTTAATTTGTGACCCAACTATGACTTACTATTTCAGTAAGTCAGTTTTCCTGCAATTTTTCTCCTCAATTGATGTCCCACTGAGGCCACAACTTTGGGACATGTGATGACACCCCAATGACTCCTAACTCCCAGTGATGACAGATGCTTCATTAACTGTATCTTTCTGTCTCCTACCTAGTCTGTCTAGGTTGATATCTCATGTTACTGTTATTATTTTTCCTTTACTGACTCCTAGTTTAATTTTGCTATCATTTGATAGTAATATAATTTCCATTATTTCACAGTTCAAAAAGATTTTAAAAGTAATTAAGTTTTGTTTTTTAAATGTCTCAGGTGTATTGTATTTTCTGTGGGTTTTCTATACATGTCTATTAGGTCAATATGTTTGATAAGATTTTTAATTCTTTTATATTCTTACTAATTTTGTGTTTGCTTGCTTTTCCATAACTGAAAAAAGAAATTAAACCTCCAACTATAATTATGGATTTGTGTATATTTCTTTCCAGTTCTGATTTTTCTTCATATATTTTGAAACTCCACTTTTTAGAAGATATCATTTTTTGTATATCCTTAAATAATCAACCTCCTTCTTATGATAGCCTCCTATTTTTCTTTTTTTAATTTTAAAGAGGGTAAAACTAAACATAACAAAACAGAACAAAGTAGATCAGAAGATAACAATGTAAGTGACACAGATTTCAAAGCAAGATAATAGGATGTCTACCATGGCTACCATAATGTCTTTTGTTTTCTTCCAAATAGTTGTCCATATCTTCACACACAATGAATTCATACAAAACAAAATAGTATTGAACTGATTAGAACAGAGTGATACAGGCATTAATAGGCCTTCAAAACTACACAATAGGAAAATCAACAATGGTTGCCATAATGTCTCATTCTTGTTCAAATTAGTTGTCCATACCTTCATGCATGTTGAAATTAAACAATACAAAACAGGCTAAAACCACTGTGAACAAAGAATAATAGTATTGTTGGATTTCACAGCATGATGATACGGTATCTGCAATGAATACTACAATGTCTCTTTTTCTTCAAAGTATCTGTTTATTTCATCACGCATAATATAATCGATTCTCATATACTGTTTAAGGGAAGTTCTATGTATGTATAAGCCTCTACATGTATACCTATATTTTCTGTATTAGAGGGAAAAACAAATCAAAACAAAACAAGTTACTAGAAAAACAAGAAACAAAAAAGAAAAATAAACAACAATAGCAAAGAGCCCAAAACAATGAAGATATAGACCTTTAAATCAAGGTGGTATGAGCATAACTAGAGTTGTTATTTTACATATCATTCTTCAAGAGTGCCTCAGATCACCAGACACTAACATGCAAAATTGTTCCAATCCTATGGATGTTGGCTCTTTTGTTCCAGGAACTTATGGAATTTGTAGCACAGTCATCTTAGTTATCCTAAGTGTGATTATAAAATTTTAGATATTTTTTCTTTTCCCTTCCTTTTTCTTTTTCCTCCTTTTACCTGAGATATTATTGTTTTCCTATTGAACACATTCTTATCCTTTCACTGTATTTATTGAGGATTTTGTATCTTATGTACTCTTATCATTTCTTACATTAGGGAGACAATACGGTCTTTACATATGTGAGTTTGATTTATTTCACTTATGAGTATGGTCTCAACTTGCATCCATTTATTTATAAATATCTCAATGTAATCATTCTTTATAGCTGAGTGGTACACCATTGTATAAAAATACCACATCTTTTTTATTCATTCCTCAGTCAATGGGCAATTAGGTTGTTTTGAAGATCTGGCTATTACAAATTGTGCTACTATAAACATGGGTACACATATATCACTGTGATATGATGTTTTCAGTTCTTCTGGGATTATTCCCAGAAGTGGAATAGCTAGGTCAAATGGAGCTTCCAATCCCAGCTTTTTGAGGAACCTCCAGACTGACCTCCACAGTGGATGCACCAGTCTGCATTCCCACCAATAGTGCAGAAGAGTTCCTTTTTCCCCACAGCCTTTCTAGCATTTGTTATTGGTAGTTTTGTTGACCCTGGCCATTCTTTCTGGAGTGAGATGGAATCTCAGTGTGGTTTTAATTTGCATTTCTCTAGTGATCAATGGTCTTGAACGTTTTTTCATGTATTTATTTGCCATTTATATTTCTTTATCTGAGAACTGTGTATTCATCTCAGGTGCCCATTTTTGGATTGAGTCATTGAAATTTGGGGGTCTGATTTTTTTAAATTCTTTATATATTCTACACAGAAGTCCTTTGTCTGAGGGACAGTTCTCTAAGATTTTTTCCCAATTTATGAATTTTCTTTTCACTATGCTGGAGATTTCCTTCGACATGCAAAAACTCTTTAGTAAGGTGTGATCCCAGTTATTGATTCTGGGAAGTATTTCCCATGTGGTTTGATTTTTGTTCACAAATTCTCTACCTACCCCTATGTCTTCCAATATATTTAGTGTTTCTGTTTTAATATTTAGATCTCTGGTCCATTTAGATTTTAGTTTAGTGCATGGTGATAAGCATGAGTCAGTTTTAGTTTTCAGCATTATGGAGAGCCAATTTTTCCAGCACCATTTATTAAAGAGACTATCTTTCTTTAAGTGAACGTGTTTGGCCCCTTTCTCAAGGATAAGGTGGTTGAGTGTGTTTGTAGTTGTAGTTGTATCTTCTAATCTATTGCACTGATATTCAGGTCTGTTTTTATTCCAGCACCATGCTGATATTATTGTAGAAGCTTTGTAGTATAACTTCAAGTCAGGAATTCTGATGCCTCCTGCCTTGCCTTTGCTGCTTAGAATTGCCTTTGCAATTCTAGGTCTCTTCTGGTTCCAGATGAATTTTAGGAATGATTTCTCTAGATCTGTGAGGTATGCTAGCTGTATATTGATTGATTGCATTACATCTGTATAACATTTTTGGGAGAATGGCCATTTTCACAATATTTGTTCTTATCCATGAACAAGGGATGTCTTCCCATTTTCTGAGGTCCTCTTCAATTTCTTTTTCAGAGTATTATAATTTTCCCTGAATAGATATTTTGCTTCTTTTGATAGATTGATTCCTAGGTATTTCATTTTTTGATTGCTATTGTGAAGGGTGTGGCTTCTCTTATTTCTCTCTCAATGAGTTTGTTGTTTGTGTATAGGAATGCTATTGATTTTTGAGTGTTGACTTTGTATCCAGCTATCTTACTGAATGTATTTATTATATCTAGGCATCTTTCAATAGAGTTTTGGGGATCTTCCATATAGAGTATCATGTCATCTGCAAATAATGATAACTTAACTTCTTTTCCTATCCTTACTCCTTTTATTTCTCTCTCTTGTCTAATTGCTCTGGGTAGTATTTTCAGCACTATATTGAATAGGAGTGGTGATAATGGACATCCTTGTCTTGTTCCTGATTTTAGGGTAAAGGCTTTCAATTTTTGGCCGATTAATATGATGGCTGTTGGTTTGTCATAGATGGCACACAAAATAGACACTCGAGCAGTGAGACTGCAAGCATCTGTTCAACAATCAAACAAGAACTAAGAAATATGGGTAACAATCCTGCACACATAAATATACATGCAGTTATGTCTTTTATAGCACTTCCTATTTTCTCTTTTTTGCAATAGCAATTATACATTTTTTTATTTAAAGAGAAAAAAAGAAAAAGGTAGAAATATTACAGAATTTCAAGAAAAGAAGATAAACAGTAAGAAATCACTAGTTGATACATTACATATTGTTATTTTAGAAATAGTTATTCAAGTTATAGAATTAAAGCACACAAAGTGGACACTAAAGCAGTGAGAGTGCAAACAGATCTGTTCAGCAATCCAACAAGAACCTAGAAATATGGTCATCAATCCCACACATCTAAACTTACATGCAGCTATATCTATTATAGTGCTTCCTATTTAGTCTTTTTTTACAGTAGCAATTATACATTCTTAAAATTTTTATTTAAAGAAAAGAAAAAAAACAGAAAAAAGGGTAGCAACAATACAGAATTCTAAAAGAAAGAAAGAAAAAGGAGAATGAGAAAAAACCCCATTAAGAAATCAGTAATTTATAAATTATGTACTGTCATCCTGGATGTAGTTGTTCAAGTTACAGTTAAAGGGTACATAGTAAATATTCAAACAGTCGGACTACAAACAGTTTTTCTCAAAGATCCAGCAAAGATTCAGCAATATGGGCATCTATTTTACACACTCAAACATACATGCAGTTATATCCCTTAGAGCACTTTCTTTTCCTCTCTTTTTTACAATAGCAATTAAACATTTTTGGTTTTATTAGTCTTGTAGTTCTTATTTACTTTTTACACTAGAGACACAATATGATATTTATAAATATGATTCTTATTTATTTCATTAATGAGGATAGTCTCAAGTTGTCTCCATTTGCCTATGAAGGCCTCAAGGTCTTTTTTATAGCTGAGTAATATTCCATTGTATAAAAATGCCACATCTTTTTCATCCACTCTGTAGTTGATGGTCATCTTGGTTATTTCCAGGATTTAGCTATCACAAGTTGTGCAGCTATGAACATGGGTGCACATATATCACTGTGATATGAACTTTTCAGTTCTTTGAGGAAAATACCTAGGAGGGGGATAGCTGGATTGAATGGGGCTTCCAATCCTAGTCTTCTGCGAATTCTCCATATGGATTTTCATGTACTGGCTTGACTTTGCCATGTTATGTTCCAGTTGTTTCTTTCTGCTTTTCCTCTTATTTAATTGCTTATCCTACCTGGTGGTTTCTTTCTGTTGTTGTTTTGGGGATTGTGGTCATTTTTGTCTCTGTCTAGCATGTCTTTCAGTACTCTTTCTAGGGTTGGTTTGGTGGACATGAATTTCTTCAGTTGTTCTTTGTCATGGAAGTATCTTGTTTCTCTATTAAATTTGAATAAAGTTTTGCTGGGTACATCAGTCTGGGTTGAAGGTTGTTTTCTTTTAGGGCTTGACATACCTCACTCCAAGCTCTTCTTGTCTTGAGGGTTTGTGCTGAAAAGTCTGCTGTGATTCTAATGGGCTTTCCTTGATATGTGAGTTGTGTCTTTTCTCTGGCAGCTTTTAATATTCTGTTTTTATGCTGTATGTCTGAGATCTTAATTATTATGTGTCTGGGTGTGGATTTATGTTGATTGTGACTGTTTGGTGTTCTATATGCCTCACTTATTTGCATATCAGATTTTTTCCCCATGTTTGGGAAATTTTCTGCTATTATTTCTGTAAATACATATGTCATTTGCCTGGACTCCTGTATCTTCACTAATGCCCATTATTCTTATATTGTTGCTCTTGACATCATCATGAAGCTTCTGGATTTTCATTTCATGTTGCTTTGTTATTTTTAAAAGTTCTATCCTTTCCTGATCACTAACTGTGATCCTGTCCTCAAGGTCTGAAATCCTATCCTCAGCTTCCTTTAGGCAGTTTTGCACGCTTTCAATAGAATTTTTTGTTTCTTGGATGTCTCTTTGAGTTTGTTTCATGAATTCTGCTTGTTTTCTATATTGTTCATTCAAAGTTTCAATCAGTTTCCCATGCTCATATACTTTTTTCTCTATTTCTTCTTTAGCTGCATTCAATAACTCCTTTACTAAAGTTGTTATTTCTATCTTTACATGGGAG
>PVLA01004849.1:0-36167 GCA_004027455.1 Hydrochoerus hydrochaeris
CGGCCGGGGTGGCCGTGGGGTCCGGTTACTTCCCTTTAAAAGGGCACCGGAGGCGGAGTCCGCGCTGCTGGCCCGGAGCGCGGCGGGGACGCGGCTGGATCGCAGGCGAGTGGGGTCCCGGGCGGGTGCGGGCGGTTGGGGCGCAGCGCCAACGCCGACCTGGACGGGTAAACTGAGGGCGGGGGGCGAAGGGTCCTTTCGGCCCAGCTCCCCGTGCGATCGCGTGACTAAGGGTCCCCGCGGCCTCTCGACGGCTGGGAGGAGCCCTCGCCGCGGCGGGTGGGTGGTGACCTGCGAGCCCACGGTGCGGGGGTCCCCGTCCGGCCCCGACGGGCAGCAGCGCGCGGGGTGCTCGCCCCGCGGAGAGAGAGGACACCGGGCTGGGCGCGGAGCAGCTGCTGAACGAGCTGAGATTTAGGGGCGGCGTGAGCGCCCGCCCTGGGAGCAGCCTCGCAGTCTGGGGTCCCGCCAAAGCGGGACAGCTCGGAAGCTGGGAGCGCCCAGTGGGCTGTGCCCTGGGGGTTGTGACTTGAACGTCCACCCCCAGCTCCTGATGACCCAGACAAGGCCATGCGGCTGGGTGGCCAAGGCTCCGAGGCTGATGGTCGCATGGTGCCCAGCTCCTACTGGCCTGGACCTCCCTGATCGTCCTTTTCAGAAGGAGAAGTCCCGCCAGGTGGCCCCTCAGGCCCTGGGGTTGGAGCAGGGAGGTGGTTTGCAAGAGGAGGCCCAGGCGCCCACTACCGGGGTGAGGGAAGGGGGAGGGAGGAGAGCGCCTTCCTCTCTTCCAGGGTTCCCAGCCCCATCTGGGCCCCATCCTACTGGGCCTCCTTCCGATGGAGCCCTTAGTCCAAGGCTGGACTTGAGTGTGAGCCACCCACAGGGCGTGTGTTTCATAGGTGTGGGCAGTAGGCTTGCAACCCCCTGCCCCTGCCCTGGGGGATCTCCTAGAGCCTTCCAGGGTGGGTGCTGCCCCTCTGTCTGGAATCTGCAAACCCAGGGCTCCCTACTATCCCAGATTTATCCACTCAGGCTTCCAGGGCCTGTACTCCAGGAATTTCCTTTCTGGGCTCTGTGTAGTAGGGAAGGCGGTGGACCCCATAGGAAATGGGCCCTGGTGAGGATCTGAGACCCCATGCAGATGGGTGGGGTGGAGATGCTGCCGTCACCCACATGCCTGCTGGGCAGCTGCTGCCAGTGGAGCCCAGAGCTGGTGTCCGTCACCAGGCCCCCTACTGAGGCTGAGGTTGAGCTCCACAGGCCGGGTCTGGGAGTAGGACAGGAAGTCCACTTCCCAGCTCCTGGTCACAGTCTTTACTGTCTCTAGCTGCGCCCTGTATCTCTTGGGCACAGCCGTTGTAGAAAATATGGGGGCTGTGCCTGAGGGTGCTCGTAGGAGGTGTGTGGGGTTAGGTCTTGAACCTGCTGCCAACTCACTGTGTTACCTTGGACGAGCCATTGAACCACTCTGTGCCTCTGCGTCCTCCTCTGCCTAATGAGCCTGGTCATCCCACAGTGGGTGCTCGGTCACACCCGTGAGTAGCACCAGCGGGATTTGCGTGTGTGACCAGCAGGGTCTACAGCCAGCGTGGCCATCTTTGGCCTGTGTACTCACTCCCACAGCCCACAAGGGCCCCTCTGTACCCCCTTTCCAAGGTCCCCGAGTTGGGGCATAGAGGCTGGCTTCCTGTGGGGCCAGTGCAGTTCTCACAAACGGACAGTGTCCGGGGCTCTCAGAGGAAGCACCCTGGGGCCTGGCCCTGGCCCGGGCCCAGCCTGGCCAGCTGCAGCTGAGGCCTCAAGCCCAGGAGAGGGTGCCTTGTGCAAGGCCAGCCTCATTCCTGCCCCACTCATTGCAGGTTGTCCCCAGACCCTGGCCACACAAGGGGACCCCGAATGAACCACAACCCATCCCAGCCCCCTGGTGTCTCCTTGCTCAGACAGAAGCATTTTTACCACCACCTGACGCTTCTGGGTGACAGCTACACGTGTGGCCATGCTCAGGTGTGAGCTGTAGCACAATTGTCATCAACCTTAATTCTGTTGTTGCTGTTGTTTATAAGAACTTTTGTTTTCTGGAGTAAAATGGGTAGAGCAGAAATCCACAAGCCGAAGGACAGGTGACCTTGGTGGCTCAGGCTGGGCAGCAGATGAGCAGTGAGAGGAAGGGGGGCATTCACTCATCTGCAAAGGTGGCGCCCCCAAATCACAAAGCACAGAGCTATGGTCCCCAAAGCAGGTACAACCAGTGGACCAAAGAGGTGCTGCGTAGGGGGTGCCCGTCTGCCAAGGATCCACCTGCAACTGCTGTCTTTTCCTGCTGAGGCTGTACCCTGGGGACACTGGGGAGCTGTCCAGGTTGCACAATTGGAAGAAGCCAGTGGGTGAAGTATAAGGGAAAATGGGGAGAGGGCTTGGGCTGGATCACATCAGACCCAGAGGCTGTGGGAAGGATTACAGATGTAGTTGCTTGTTTCACCAACATTTGCTGAGCTCCTGCCCTACTCCAGGCATGCAGGGGGAGAATCCAGCCACAGAATCCTCCCTCCAAGTGCCTCCTGGTGGCAGGCTTCTGAACACAAAGATAGAGTGAGAGGGACTGCCACAAGTGACAGGCAGTGATGTGTGAGCTGGGTTTTGAAGGATGAGTAGGAGTTTTACAGGAGAGACAAAAGGTGTTCCTGGTAGAGGGAAAAAGCTGAGGCACAGAAAAATGTCAGAGAATCTTGGGAAACGCTGGCCACTAGAGCTCCAGTTTGAAGTAGAAAGAGGAGAGGTTAGAGGACCAAGTTCATAGAAGATCTTGAGGCCCAAGCTAGAGTTCATGTCTCATTCCAAAGGTTGAGAGGAGCTGGGGACCTGGTTTGAATGGGAGTCACACCCACGCCCAGAGGGAGGCCCCTCCGCTGCAAGTGCTGGCTGGGTTGAGTAACTGGACCCAAGCACTGGCACATCTGCCTGTCGGGGCATGAAGTGGCCCAGGTGCGGACTGCAGAGCCCGTCCCACTGCACCCCGGCCCCTGCTGCCCCGAGTGGGTCCTCTGGTGTGAGCGCTGGCTTGGGAAGCCTGCCTTGTGCCAGTGTGGAAACCCGGAGCCCTTTCACAACAACACTGCATCCTGGCCAGCTGGGCTGTGGCCTGCAGCCAGAGCAAACAGGAAGAGACCACGGTGGGCTGGGCCGGGGCGGGGCAGGGCCCCCCTTTGTTTGGAGAAGGGGTTAGGCCCTGTGGGCTGCAGGGTTTTCTGCTGCAAAGGAGGTGGCTGCAGGCACAGCAGAGACAGAGGAGACCAAGGTATAGGGGTACCAGCCACCGTGTGCCAGTCGGGTCACCTTGATGATGCCTGGCCTAGGCAGGTTCTCCCATGAGAAGAGTGACTGGGAGCACACTCGATGCCGCATTCCCGTCACTGCACTCCTGTGGGTGCCCTTGGCCATCCACAAGGCCTGGGGAGGCAGCTGCCTGTCACTGCCCGGCCGCCACCAAGGCCCAGGCTGGCCTTTGATGCTGGGGTGCTGCACACAGAGCACCCTGGATCTGCTAAGTAGACCGTAGATTCCACCAGGCGAGCCACTGGCCTCTGCAGGCCAGGCATGAGGTGACGGTGTCTCTTGCTGGCACATGGGCCTGAGTGAGTCACACTTTGCACACAACCTCCTGCAGGCTTTGGGGCAGGAGGTGGCAGGTGTGCATGGCCCTTTGGCGAGGCTGGCACTGAACCCTGAGGTGCTCGGGCCTGACACAAGCCCTGCGTGTCTGCTGTGGTAGGAGGGAGGCTCCGGGAAAGGCAGCCAGTGCTCCTGGGGACTCATGCCAGACAGGGGTGAGTGCAGTAGAGGGTGCAAAGACTTGCGCTGGGGAGTTTCTCCTCCGTTGACTCAGTCATTCCATCTGTGCATTCATGTATACACTTGATGAAAACACACTGAGTTCCTCCCAAGTGCTGGTAGCAGAAAGAACTGACCCTTACAGGGCCAGAAGTCCATGACTCAAGTTATCTTCACACTGGTCCAATGAGCTTAGGGTGCTGAAGGAGCTAATAGAGCCTGGCCTGCTCTAAGGCCACAGAGGTCAGAGTGGCCTCTCTAAGGAGGACTTGATGGATAAATAAGAATTAACCAGGGTAAGAGGGAAGCAAGGTTGATTCAGGCAGCAGGAATGGCATGTACAAAGGCCCTGTGGTGGTGGGTCTGGGTGAAGGTCACAGTGGCTGGAGAACTTGACAGGGGAAGCTGGTCAGGATGAGGCTGGGAAGTGGGCAGGATGAATGACTGCCCTTGGCCTTGGGGGTCCCTGAGGGAAGTCTGTTCAGATTCCACAGAGCAAAAGGAAAGTTTGAAGTAGTGGCATAAAGCGGTGCAGGGTATGTGCTGGACAGGTAGAGGAGCCAGGGCGGTAACCAGGAGGGTGTAGCAGCATCCACAAACAGGGCATGATGGGAGTGGGGTGTGCATGGAGGTGAAGGACCAGGAGGCTTGTGGGAGAGGGAGCTGCTGGATGACAAGGGCAGTAAAAGCATCATTTCCCTGTACCGGTGCATTTTATTGAATATGATAAGTGATATCTTTGTTTCTACCCAGATAGAAAAAGAGGTAGTTTCGAGCTTGGGATAAGGAGGAAGTACATGGGGGGACGTGGTGTGGCAGCCCAGGAACCCCAGCCCTCTGGGAGGCTGAGGTAGAAAGACTGCAAGTTTGTGCCCAGCTTGGACAATTTAGTGACTTAATGAGACCCTGTCTCAACAAGGGTTGGAGATGTAGCTCAATGTGAGGGTTCTGGGTTCGATCCCCAGGACTACCAAAGGAAAAAAAAGGGTCATGAGCTGGGGATTTAGCTCAGTGGCATAAGCACCTTTCTGGCAAGTGTGAGGTGCAAGTTTGATCCCTGGCACACAGAAAAAATCACTGGGTTCTACTGTGAGGTCTTATTAAATCTGTTGAACAAGCCTGAGACATGAATATGTTATTTATTTATGGGAGGAGAGGTCTGGAAGCTAAAATTACCTGCTCAAGTCACAGCTGGAAGGAAACAAAATCTCTACCTGCCTGCTTACCTTTAACAAAACTGAGCATGCTGGCTCCTGGCCCTCCGATGCGGCACAGTGTGTGTTGAGGGGGTGCCTGGCTGCAGGGAAGGGTGGGCAACCCGGACAGCCAGGAGAGCTTCTGCCCTGGGGGTGCAGGGGAGGCTGGCACTTATGGGAGGAGTCCCTGCCGCCCTTCTGGGGGTCCAACAGGGGCATCCACACCCCCTGCATATCCTGCCGCAGGCTTCTGAGAAATCCTTTCCTGATTCCAACCTCGGTCCTGCTGCTGATCTTCCCAGCACCTCTGCTCTTGGGCAGGGGCAGACTGGTGCCACCCAGGCACCCCCTCAGCTGGCAGTCAGTAACTGGGCTCTCTTCGCTCCCAGCAGGCAGGCCTGAGCAGAGCTGTTGTGGGAGCCCTATATGGTGTCCCTGGATTGCCTCTCGGAACCAGGGAGCAGAGTGCACCCCTGCCCAGCCCAGTGACCTTCGCCTGTATGATCCCTGATTAATTTTTGTCCATCCCAGCGGCTGTGGGGCTCCGCCCCACTCCGGGATATAAGTCTGGTCCTCAGCTGCCTCGTGCCCTGCGGAGCCAGCCATTCCAGCTCCCTGCCCGCCCGCACCATGGCCAAGGGCTTCTACATTTCCAAGTCCCTGGGCATTCTGGGCATCCTCCTGGGCGTGGCAGCCATCTGCACCATCATTGCTCTGTCTGTGGTGTATGCGCAGGAGAAGAACCGCAATGACAAGAACTCTGCTGCAGACCCCTCGCTCTCTACCACCACCACTGCCCCAGCCACCACCGTGGACGAAACCAAGTCATGGAACCGGTATCGCCTACCCATGTCTCTGGTACCCATTTCGTACCAGGTGAGACTGAGGCCCTACTTCACCCCCAATGAGCACGGCCTGTACATCTTCCAGGGCAGCAGCACCGTCCGCTTTAGCTGCCAGGAGGCCACCGACGTGATCATCATCCACAGCAAAAAGCTCAACTACACAACCCAGTCATCCACCGGGCAGCGGGTGGCCCTGCGGGGCGTGGACGGCTCCCAGCCCCCAGCCATCGCCAGGACCGAGCTGGTGGAGCGCACTGAGTACTTGGTGGTGCACCTGCAGGGCCACTTGTCTGTCGGCAGCCAGTACGAGATGGACAGCGATTTCCAGGGGGAGCTGTCTAATGACCTGGGGGGCTTCTACCGCAGCGAGTACAGGGAGAATGGCCAGCTGAAGTGAGTGCTGACCTGGGCTGCCGCTGGGGGGAGTGGGAGCTTGAGGCCTTTGAGCTTTGGAGCCTCAGTAGCCCACGTTGGTGTACAGCTGCTGTAGGATGGCCACCTCATGACACAAGGAAGCCTTCGCCATCACGGCGGGTGTTGGGCTGGGGGCAGAGGGGTCCCTCAGACAGACAGAACCCAGGCTTGGTAGAGGGGTGGAGCCTGCCGGCTCCCATGGTCAGTCCACCTGGTGGAAGTCCCTGACCCCCATGGGGAGGCGAAGGACAGGGGCTGGGCTGGACAGCTTTCTGTGCATGCCCTCCTCTGAACACCCAAGGGTACCCTAGAGGCCCCAGGCCTGCCCAAGCACACCTTCTGACACCCTGCTTTGGGCAGAATGGTGGCCACAACACAGATGCAGCCCACAGATGCCCGGAAGTCCTTCCCCTGCTTTGACGAGCCAGCCATGAAGGCCACATTTGACATCACCCTCATACACCCGAAAGACTACCAAGCCCTGTCTAACATGCTTCCCAAAGGTGAGCAGCTTGGGCCTGAGGCCATACAGCCTGAGAGGCGGGGACCCGGGCCCAGGTTGCGGGGCAGGACAGAGGGTGCATTCCCAGATGCTTATATTGTCTACCCCACGCCTAGGCCCTAGCACCGCATTTCCAGAAGACTCCAGCCTGGTCATCACAGAGTTCAACACCACACCCAAGATGTCCACCTACCTGCTGGCCTATATCATCAGTGAGTTCAACTACGTGGAATCACGGTCGCCTGATAATGTCATGGTATGAGGCTAGGCACGCCTGTCCTTGGCCTGCCCTGACCCCCGCTGCTAGGGCTGTCCTGTACCCTCATCCCTAAGTCATCTCCTGACTTAGGTGGCAGCTAAGTCCCCGCTCTGAGTGCTCCCAGGCAAGTGTCAAGTTCTCTGAGCTTTAGTCTCTGTATCTTAAAAACGGGAAAAATGGTTCCTCTTCCTAAGAGGAAATTTCTGACCCAGAAGTGGCTGTGGCCCTATTATCCTCAATGGCTGTCCACCCAGAGCCCTCAGGGTCCCCCAGCTGCCTCCTCTGCCAGCCAAGGCTCTCGGTTGGACAGGGTTGGTCCCTCGGCCATGGCCCACCAAGGATGTTGCAGCCCCCTGGGCTCTGAAACCCAGCTCGTCTGCCGGGGAATCCAAGAGGGCCCTGACCCTCACGGACAGCCACTTACTTATCTTACAGATCCGGATCTGGGCCCGGCCCAGTGCCATTGCTGCGGGCCATGGTGCATATGCCCTCAATGTCACGGGCCCCATCCTGAGCTTCTTTGCCAAGCATTATGACACGCCCTACCCACTGGAGAAATCTGGTGAGTGGGGGGTCTTGGGTGGGCAGTGGCAGATGGGGTCCCAGTGGAGACCCATCCACCGATGGTCTGGTCTCCCCAGACCAGATCGGGCTGCCTGACTTCAATGCCGGCGCCATGGAGAACTGGGGGCTGGTGACCTACCGGGAGAACTCACTGCTCTATGACCCGGAGTTTTCCTCCATCGGCAACCAGGAGCGGGTGGTCACTGTGATTGCGCACGAGCTGGCCCACCAGGTAGCCCCGTCCTGGGGTGCAGGAAGGAATCAGGGTCCTGGGTCAAAGAGGAGGGAGGAGGGAGCCAGCTGGCAGGGTCCCTGGTAAAGTCCCTGGCATCAGTCAGTGACAGAAAGGCCAGCAGGCCCACTGGGCTGACCCTCTGTCCCCGCAGTGGTTCGGGAACCTGGTCACAGTGAACTGGTGGAATGACCTGTGGCTGAATGAGGGCTTTGCCTCCTACGTGGAGTACCTGGGTGCCGACTACGCGGAGCCCACCTGGAATCTGGTGAGCAAGTGCCCAGGGGCTGGGCAGGGCACGGGTCAGCCGGGCTGCGCCCAAGCCAGTCTCCTGATGGCTGGTGGTGCTGTGGGTCTGCAGAAGGACCTCATTGTGATCAATGATGTGTACCGAGTGATGGCGGTGGACGCGCTGGCCTCCTCCCATCCGCTGAGCTCCCCTGCTGCGGAGGTCAACACACCGGCCCAGATCAACGAGGTCTTTGACGCCATCGCCTACAGCAAGGTGTGTCACACGCACACCCCAACCTCTGCGTCCCCTGACATGGGGCTGGCCTACCTCCTAGGGTCTCACGCTGGCCAGCTCGGCCTGCTGAGCCCCCTCTTGCCTCTCCCTAGGGTGCCTCGGTCCTCAGGATGCTCTCCGACTTTCTGACAGAAGACCTGTTCAAGAAGGGCCTGGCGGTGAGCGTGATACCCTAAGGAAGCCTGGGATGGGTGCCCCCTCCCCGCCTGGCCCCGTGCCTCAGGGCTGGGGCATTAAAGGGTTACCCGTCAACCTGTCTCCACAGTCCTACCTCCAGGCCTTTTCGTACAAGAACACTGTCTACCAGGACCTGTGGGACCACCTGCAGCAGGTGGGTGGCACACCCGGGAGAGAGAGGGTGCCCGGCAGCTCACACCAAGCCCGGGCTGCTCCTCTGTGAAGTGGCTCCCCGACAGTCCCTTGGGCGCAGGCAGGAGAGACTAAAGGGGTCACACCCTGCCTGGCAGGGCCTTAAGCTCCCTTCCTTCGGGGACTTTGGAGCTGGCTTTCAACCCTTGGCTGCCCTATACCCAGGGCCCAAGCCCCTCCCGGGTGCAGACCTGCACACCCCAGCACCCTGGGCATGAACTCCGACCCTCTGCCCCACCTGCATTCCTGCCGGGGACAAAGCCTGAGGCCACCGCCACAGCCTGTGGCTCCTGGGGCTGGAATCCCACGCTTTCTCCCTGCCCTGCCCACTCCTTCTCCAGAGCCCTTGCCCTCTCCCACCCCTGCAGCCCCAGGACTCTACCTCACCGTCACTCCAGCCAGAAACCCAGGACCCCCACTTTCCTGTCACCTGCTCCCCACCACTGTGCCACTCCTGAGAGAACATCATGGCCTTCTGGTTGCCATGGCAACCCAGGGGAAATGGGTCCCAGCCCCAACCAGTCCGCCTCCCCCCCCCAGTCTTTAGGGTCAAGATGGTACCACCAAGACAGAGTTGAGTCCTCCCTCTGCCCCTTTGTCCAGCCCCTTCCTCCTCTCCCACGATGCTGCCGGTCTTGTGCTGTGACTGTAAAGGCAGGGCAGGATGCGCGTGGAGAAGGACGGGCAGACCCCGGGTGCAGTACCCTCAGGCTGGCTGTATTTCGTCATGTCCCATCACCCTGTGACTTTTTTTTTTTTTTTTTTTTGAGACTAAATCTCACTGTGTAGTTCAGGCTGGCCTTGAACTCACTACATAGCCCAGGCTAACCTTGAATTTGCAGTGGTCCTCCTGCCTCAGCCTCCCAAGGGCTGGGATTATAGCTGTACTGCCTGTGGCTTCAGGAGCTGCTTTCCTTTCATCTCTTCCTATTCTTCCTTCTCAGCTTCCCTGCACGGTTTAGAAGAGACAGGTACCCAGAACTTGGGAAGCTGAGGCAGGAGTGTCGTGAGTTCGAGATCAGCCTGGGCTACAAAGTGAGCTCAAGCCCAAACTGAACTGTGCAATAAGACCCTGTCTCAAAAACAAACAAACAAACAAACAAACACCCAGGCATCTGGGGGTGCTGGTGCCTGCCTGTAATCCCAGTACTCTGGGGAGCTGAGGCAGGAGGATTAAAAGGTTGAGCCTGGTGTGTATAATTTACAAGACCTTGTCTCAAGAAAGAAAGAAATTTTAAAAGGGCAGGGGTAGCTCCTAGCCTAGGTTCGGTCCCCGCTACTGCAAAGTGTAAGTGTAGGGGCGTCCCGGGCCCTCGCCCTCTGCGATAGGCCTGGGCGTGTGGGCGCGTGGGCGAGGGAGGCTGGCTGCTCCTCCAGCTCGCCGTGCTCTGGCCACAGATGCCGTCTCTCCCCTCCACAGGCCGTGAATGACCAGTCAGCCGTCACTCTCCCTAGCTCAGTGAGCACCATCATGGACCGCTGGATCCTGCAGATGGGCTTTCCGCTCATCACCGTGGACACCAGCACAGGAGAAATCTCCCAGGAGCACTTCCTCCTTGACCCCAAAGCTGAAGTCACCCGCCCCTCGGACTTCAAGTGAGCAGATGGGGTCACTGAGGCACCGGTTCCAAGAAGGGAGCAGTTGGGCTGTGTGGCAGGTGGTCACCCTGGGGTCCCTGACCGTGGCGGGACTGTCCCAGTGGTGCAGATGGCTCCTGCCCCAGCGCCAGGAGCTGGGGGTGCATGGCCGTAACCTGGGCGGGGCTGCTTCTTGCCGACAACAGCCAAGGGCTGCTGTCCCTCACCCCCGGCCTCCGGCCCTCTGGTTGCAGCTACCGGTGGATTGTGCCCATCTCGTCCATCAGAAGTGGCAGATTGCAGACTCATTACTGGCTGAACGGCCAACAGAAAGGTAATGAGCCCATACCCCCAGCTCCTGCCCCATGTTCTGGGGTTGCAGTGGGCCTTAATAAGGGTCTCCTTCATTACGTTATTCAACAAACCGAGCCAACTTCCCTTCTGTGTCCACTTTGCTGCTGCCCATCTGAGTAACCTTGGTCTCTCTTTCCCTCTCTGGTCTCTCTTTCCTCATCATGAAGTACAGCTAAGAGCAGTGTCCACTCCATGGGGTTTATGTGAGAATTAAAGGAGAGAAGTCACCTAAAATCCTTAGAACGGTGTCTAGCATGGGGTCTCAGCAGCCCTCGCTGGCCAGGCTCTTAGGGATTGGAAGTCCAGGAAGTTCCTTTTCAGCCTTGGCTGAGGCTATAAGTAGAGAAGGAAGACAAGCAGCTCAAAGCATTCCAGCCAGTGCACACTTGTGATCCCAGCACTCTGGGAGGCTGAGGCAGGAAGATGGCAAGTTTGAGCCCAACTTGGGCAATTTAGCAACTTAGTGAGACCCTGTCCCAAAAATTAAAAAAAAAATTATAAAAGGAGTAGTAAGCATGAAGTCATGAGTTCAATTCCCCACACCAAAAAAAAAAAAAATTTTTTTTAAAGGACTAGAAATGTAGTTTATTGCATAGCCTGGTGTCAGTGCCTGAGTACTATGAGCCGGGAGGCCAGGGCAGCTGCCTGGAGGAGGTGAGCAGAGGAACAGGAAGCCTGGAGGCTCTGGGTCCCCTGGGTCCCTCTAAGCAGCTCCTGCCCGCCCTGTCCGTCCCTGCAGCCCAGGATGAACGGTTCCGGGTAACAGACGACACGTGGATCCTGCTGAACATCAACGTGACGGGCTACTACCAGGTGAACTACGACGAGAGCAACTGGAAGAAGATCCAGGCTCAGCTGGAGTCGAACCACTCGGTGGGTGTCAGCTACTCTGCCTGGCCCTGGTCCAGGAAGGGCCGGCAGACCGCAAGGCCCGGTGCTCGCATCAGCCCCAGCTCACACGCTGTTCCCTTCCAGGTGATCCCTGTCATCAATCGGGCGCAGGTCATCCACGACGCCTTCGACCTGGCCAGGTGAGCCCAGCAGCCAGCCTCGTCGCATGCCTGCCCGTCTCCCCACAAGGCCTCTGGCACAGAGTTGGGGTGCCATGCTTAAGGTCACACGGTAGCACACAACTGCGGGGCGCAGGCCTGCCCTCCCTACTGCCCACGCCCTGCTCCAGAAACTCTGTGTCAGGCTGCCAGGCTGGTGCCCAAAAAGCCTGGGCTGGACAGGGCAGGAGGGAGAGAGAGCTTGGCTGTACAGAGAGTTACCAAGCACTTCCTCTGGTCGTGGCAGAAGGCCAAGATCCTTGACATGAATGACATCAGCCCCAGATGTGGACATCTGTAGGCCAGACGTATGCCCTGCTCTCAGAATGGGGGTTTGGGAAGCTGTGAAGCCCCCACTGGGCAGAGGAGGTTGGCGAGGCAAGAACACAGTGACCTGTTTTACTTCTGAACCTCAGCTCTGTCTCTGTGAGCTGTGTGGCCATGGGCAAGTCAGTTCACTTCTCTGAGCCTCAGTTTCTTGGTCTGTAAAATGGACATAATAAGCAAGGGACTGTGACTAGCAGAAGTTAGGGCAGGGCCAGTTCTGCCCAGCATCTGTGTCCCCATCCCTCATGGCATCTTGAGCTAGCCCAGCTGGGGCTCAGGAGCCTTGGGCTCTGGCAGGGGCAGCAGCCAGGGTTGAGCTGTGTCCCTGAGAGCTTGGGCTGAGGCTTCTGGGATGTGACTGGGCTTAGTAGAGATGGTGGGGGGTGACTCAGGCCTTTCTGTCTGTTCCCAGTGCCCAAAAGGTCCCTGTCACGCTGGCTCTGGACAACACCCGGTTCTTGATGCGAGAGACAGAGTACATGCCCTGGCAGACAGCGCTGAACAGTCTCAACTACTTCACGCTCATGTTTGACCGCTCCGAGGTCTACGGCCCCATGAAGGTACCAGTGCAGACATGGTCAAGAAGCCATCCATACTGGGCAAGGTGGCACTGGCCTGTCATCGCAGCTACTTGGGAAGCTGAGGCAGGAGGATTGAAAGGTCCAGCCCAGCCTGGGCAATGTAGTGATTTAGCTAGGCTCTATCTTATAATTAAAAAAAAAAAAGAGGAAGAGGCTAGAGATGTAGCTCACTGCAAAGGCCTTGCGTTCAACGCCTGGTGTACCTGCAAAAAACAGACGAAAAACCATACATGAAAAAGAGTCAGGGGTTTAGCTTGATGTTAGAGCTCTCGCCTCACATGGGCAAGCTCTTGGGTCCATCCCCAGTCCTAGAGAAAGCAAAGCAAACCGAACAGGATCAGTTCACTTCAGTGCCTGAAGTCGCACCATTAAGAAATGAGGAGAAAGCGTGTCCAGCTCAGTCCCTCCGAGAGCAGAGCTGGCCACCGGGAGAGATGCGGGGACGCGGAGGCACAGGCACTTCTGCTGGTCAGAAGTGTGCAAACTACACCGGCGCCCCCAAATAAACTGGTGTTTATTTGGAAACAGGGTGGTTCACAAACAGAAGCCTTTGGCTAAATTTCGTTTTGTTTGTAAGCTCTGCACTGGCTGTCAAACACGAGCGTGGCCATCTTTGCGCACAAACACAAACATGGTCATCTTTTCCAGAATTGTGGAGCGAATTAAGTTCATGAACTGAGGCACCCCTGTCCTACTGTGAGGGCACGAGGTGGCCGTCATGCTAGGAGGTGAAAGACTGTCTTGTCTTGGAGGGGAGCACATTTTCCAGAAGCTCGAGAGGGCTCGTGACCCTGGGCTTTTGCAGGCCGGGTGTGTGAAATGTCTGTCTCCAGCTCTCACCCTGGACTCATTGGGCTTTAAAACCTTAGAGATTGGAAATCTGTTCCTCAGAATGAGCATATATGGCCTTGCTCTGTTGATACCAGGCTTCCCAGACTGTGGGTGAAAAGCCCGGACCCTTTCTCATTTCCAGGTCTTGGGAAGTGAAATTCACTTTCTGCTTCTGGAAGCTTCTTCTTCTGGAAGCTTGTTTTCTCTCTGCTTCTGGAAGCTTCTTCTTCTGGAAACTTCTGGACTCTTCTCTCAATCCTGATGGGTCTTGGTTTGTGTCCTTCTCGCCCTTTACCACCTTCAATGTGTACATTCGTGTCTTTCAGGAGTAGAACATTTTTGCTTTGGTTCTTTCAACTTTCCCTTGTTTTTTAGTTCTCTCTTCCTGGAATGTCAGTTAATTCCACTTATTATTCCCTTGCCTCCTCCTTTCATGTAGCTCCGGTTTCTGGTTGATGGACTTTTTGCCTTGCCCTATGGGAGGCTCCCTTGCCTGTAGACATCTTGAATTTCACATCTAGAAATTTCCAAGTGTGTTTTCTAGTTCTAGTGTCACACGATGTCTCTTCTCTTTGACTTGGAGGATATTTATTTATTTATTTATTTTGGTACCGGGGATCAAACTCATGACCTTGCGCTTGCCAAGCAGGCACTTAAGCCACTGAGCTAAATCCCTGGCCCCAAGGATTTTTTTTTTTTAGGACATACAATTTTTTTTTTGTACCAGGGATTGAACTCACAACCTTGTACTTGCCAGTCAGGCACTTATACCACTGAACTAAATCCCCAGCCCCAATTTTCTTTTTTTAAATAGAGTCTTACTACGCAATTCAGGCTAGCCTTGAACTCAGTTATGTACCCAGGCTGGCCTCCAACTCCCAGCAATCCTCCTGCCTCAGCCTCCCAAGTGCTAAGATTACAGGTGTGTGTCACCATGCCTGGCCTTGGAGGATGTTTGAAGTTTTCCTTTTCTTCTGTTGAACTTGTCTCCTCCCCACTTTCTGTTTGTCTTGGTTTCTTTCCAAACTGAAGGCTGAGCTACCCTTCTGGATCCCAGTGCTTGCCTTGGCAGCACACATACTAAGACTGGAATGCCGGGGGTAAGTTAGTGTGGCCGCAGTGCAGGGATGTGCACAGTCAGGAATCGATCTGCCTTTCTAGAAACTGAAAAGGACTGGTGTGCTGGTGTATGCCTGTCCTCTTGGTGTCATGGGAGGCTGAGACAGGAGGACTGCAAGTTGGAACCCAGACTGGGTAATTTAGTGACTTAGAGAGACCTTCACTTAAAATAAAAGATGAGCAAAAAAGAGCCACGAGCTCAGGCATGTTGGCTCACGCCTGGAATCCCAGCATGCGGGAGGCTGAGGCAGGAGGATCATTGTGAGTTCAAAACCAGCCTGGGTTACAAAGTGAGCTCAAGGCCAGCCTGAACTGCATAGTGAGACCCTGTCTCAAAAAGACAAAAAACGGGTCGGGGATTTAGCTCAGCGACATAAGTGCCTGCCTGCCTAGTGCAAGGTTGTGAGTTTGATGCCCTGTACCAAAACAAACAAACAAACAAACAAACAAACAAAACAAGGGTGAGGGGAGGAGACAGTTCAGGGTGAAGGCCCTGAGCCCAGGCCCCAGTACTATACATTTCAGTTTTTCCAGACTCAATAGTGGGTCTCCATGCAAGGGGACAGGAACTGGGGGCCCAGCACCCAGTCTGGAGACATCCATTGTTGACCTTTGCTGCCACCACTCCTGCAGTGCTCGGTCACCCCATGTTCTGAGCCCTTGGTCCAGTGTCCCGTCCCCCCCGCCCCCCGGGACAAAGTGCTATCACCTGCTGTGAGGGGTGAGGTGGAGAGGAGGGTGAATCACCTCTTCTGCAGACTTTGACTCTTGTCTGTTTGCTCCCAGCCTCGGCCCTGCCCCGCCCCTTCCCTCCTACCCCAGCCTCCGCCTTCCCAAATCCCCCTGGGGCACACCCCAGCTTCAGACTCTCCGCCCTGCCCTGCTGTGCCTGGTGTGTTCCTGAATGCTCCCCAACTTCCCAGTGCTGGGATTACAGGCACGCGACACGGTCCCCAGCCTTAGATAGGGAGCTGAAGGCCATGCAGAGGAGGCTAAAACAGGAGGATCGCCGTGAGTTCAAGGCCAGCCTGAACTGCACAGTGAAACCCTGTCTCAAAAGTACAAAACAAACAAACAAAAAACCTAAACAGCAAGATCCTGTCTTAGGGGAAAAAAAAAATAAAAAAAGAAGCTTGGGGATGTAGCTCAGTGTAAAGGCCCTGGATTCAATCCCCAATACAGGGGAGGGGCGAAAAAAAGGAAAAAGAATCATAATTGGAAGTCATAATTTTGGTCAGCTCCTGGCTTGATTATTATGTTCTGTGTTTCTACTTTCCCTGTAGTAACAGAGTCCTTAGGGTCTCCAGGAGGAAGTAAAGCTTTATTTTTATGGTTTTTAAAAATTTTTTTGGTACTGGGGATAGAACTCATGACCTAGCGCTTGCCAGACAGGCACTTATGTCACTGAGCTAAATCCCTGACAGTAAAGCTTTATTTTAAGACCTGGTGACACAGGGTTAGAACTGACTTGAGGCCTGGGGAGGAGGGGGACCAGTGACCATTGGTCACCTGAGACCAGAGTTGTGTGGCCCCTTGGGGACGTCCAGCCTCTGCCCTCTGCCCAGCGCCCACCGCCCTGTGTTCTCTCTCCAGAACTACCTGAGGAAGCAGGTTGAGCCCCTCTACTTTTACTTCAAAAACCTCACCAGTGGGTGGAGCAGGCGGCCCCCAACGCTGATGGAGCAGTGAGTGGCTGTGGGAGGGAGGTGACAGGTGACTCGGGCAGCGGGAGTTCCTCTGGCCATTTCCCTCTGGAGCCCTCTGTGCCAGCGCCCTGCCCAGTCTGGGGGCATCTCCAGGTTCCCTACCAGCTTGAGGTCAGAGGGCTTCCTCAGGAGCCTTCGCTGGCCCCTCTGGGTCCCTGGGCTGCTTGGGGGGCCGAGACATGAAGCAAGTTGGGAGGGGGGGTCTCAGAAGATCCGGGGGCCACAAAGCCTTGGATGGGGCTGGCCTGAGCGCCTGGCGGGAGTCAGGCCCGGCGTGCCAACCGCGCGTCCCTGGCACAGGTACAACGAAGTGAACGCCATCAGCACCGCCTGCTCCAACGGGCTCGAGGAGTGTAAGGAACTGGTCAAAGGGCTTTTCCGCCAGTGGATGGGTGACCCCCAAAACAACCCGTGAGTGACCCTGCTGCGCCCTTCACCAGTCCCCCGCCATCCCTCAGGTGGGATCCGGAGGCCCCTCAGCATCTCTCCGCCTCAGAGGCCCTGACACCCCCTCTCCACCCCAGGATCCATCCCAACCTGCGCACCACCGTCTACTGCAACGCCATCGCCGAGGGCAGCGAGGCCGAGTGGAACTTCGCCTGGAACCAGTTCCTCAGTGCCACCCTGGTCAACGAAGCCGACAAGCTGCGGTCAGGCCTGGCCTGCAGCAAGGAGGTGTGGATCCTGAACAGGTGAGGACTCTTCCGAGAACCTCGTGGGTGTCACAGGCTCACAGTGAAGCTGCTACCAGGACCGTTTTCCCCTCAGAGGGGGATGTGGAGGCTGAGAAGCCAAGGATTCGCCTGAAGCCATGGCCAAGATTCGAACCCAGGTGTAGGCCCGCATCCTGTGCTTTATTTATTTATGTATCTGGTGGTACCAGGGATTAAACCCAGGGCTTTTGTATTGAACTACATCCCCAGCTCTTTTTTATTTTCAGATAGAGTCTCACTAAGTTGTCCAGGCTGAGCTTGGGCTGGGCTCAGGTTGGGCTCAAATGTGCAGTCCTCCTGCCTCAGCCTCCTAGAGTGCCACCACACCTGGCTCATGCCCTATGGCTTTAACTGCTGTGACCCATTAGCTGGTGTGTGACAGAGCTCACTTCCCGCTCTGTCAAGGCCTATAGCTGTATAGCTGTCCTTCATCCTGGCTGTCCAGTTGGCACCCTGAAGCCCTTGGGCGAGGGCTCCTTACTCTCCCTCAGTGCCCTGTGTGTCATAACCTGGACCCCAGTAAAGAAGAGCCCCACTGGATTGAGGTGGTACAGCACTTGCCTAGCATATGTAAAGGTCTGTTTTCAATTCCCAGGGCCATACACATGAAAAAGGGAAAGAGAGCTGGGCGTGGTGATACACCTGTCAGTCATCTCAGTGCTCTCAGAGGCTGAGACAGGAAGATCTCCAGTTCAAGCCCAGCCTTGGCAATTTAAGAGACCTAACAAGACCTTGTCACAAAACAAAGAATTAAAAAAAGAGCTGGGGATATGTGCAAAGGCCCTAGATTCAATCTCCAGTATTGAAGTTCAATAACAACAAAAACAAAAAAAAGGAGCCATTCTCAATGTAAATTCAAAGACTGAGCAGCCACCCTAGCTGGCACCAAGGCTCGGGACAAGTCCGTGTCAGAGCCATGCTTGGCTTAGCAGAAACACTGGGAGCCTGCTTAGGTGACTCAGTTCCCATTCACGGAGGAGGGTAGGAGCAAGAGGTCCGGCCGCCCTCGGCCTGCCCGGATGCTCCGGGAGCACAGGGTCTGTCCCTTTTGCTCCATGTCCTCCCCGGTGCCCCTGGTCGCAGCCCTTGGTGCCGAGCAGCCCGGCTTGCTGCCTCGCAGGTACCTGAGCTACAGCCTGAACTCCACGCTCATCCGGAGACAGGACGCCACCAGCACCATCATCAGCATCGCCAACAACGTGGTGGGCCAGGGGCTGGTCTGGGACTTTGTGCGCAGCAACTGGAAGAAGCTGTTTGAGGAGTAAGTGTGGAGCAGGCATCCAGGTGGCCTGTGTGCGAGGGTCTGCAGGGGACGGGACAGTCACTCACTGATCTCGGGCCCTGGGCAGCCTGCGAAAGCGAGGGGAGACGTGGGTGTCCTGGTCCTGCTTGGAGAAGGTGGGGTGCACTCTGGGGAGAGGGGAGCCAGCACACCGACACTGGTCCTGTGCTCAGTCCCCACTCCGCCATAGCCTGATGGCGTCTGCTTGGGGTGTCACCTCTCTCCCCTGGGCCCGTGCACCCTGAAAGAGTGGGCGTCACTGCCAACTAGTGGGGCTCGGGTTTGGTCCCCTCACTGTGTCCCTTTCCCCACCCTGCAGTTTTGGTGGTGGCTCCTTCTCCTTCTCCAACCTCATCCAAGGAGTGACCAGGCGGTTCTCCTCCGAGAACGAGCTGCAGCAGGTGAGAGTCGCCCTTCCCAGTCCCAGGTGGCAGCTGTCACTCAGTCCTCACCAAGTTCTCCAGGGTGCACAGGCTGAGTGGCTGGGCTTTGCAAATGTGGGTAACTCCCTTAAAAACGATGAGTGTTGGATGTTTTTCTTTCTGTACTGATGAGGGATTGAACCAAGGGCTTTTGCACTGAGCTACATCCCCTGACCAGCCCTTTGTATTTTTTTGTCTTTACTTTGAGTCAGGGTCTTGCTAATTTGCTATAAGTTGCCCAAGCTGGGCTCAAACTTGCATTCTTGAGAGCTTGCATGAAGAGCCACTAGGCCTGGCTCTTCACTTGTTTTAAAATTGGGCTTCCCTTTATTATTGAGTTGCATGTTTTTAAAATTATATATATATATATATATATATATATATATATATATATATATATATAATTATACATAATATATGTTGTTTTCATTACTGGATGCTTATCAGATACATGATTTGCAAAAATTTTCTCCCATTTATTGGATTGTCTTTTGATACACAAATTTGCAATTTTAATGAAATCTATTGCTTGTGCTTTAGGTGTCTTACCTGAGAAACCATTGCCTTACCTGAGATCACAAAGATTCATGCCTGTATTTTTTTTTTTTGCATGTTATTGCTTTCACTCTTATATCTAAGATAATAAGATAATGGATAATTTTGATTCCATTTTTAATACATTTTTACATGTGGCTCTTCAGTCAGCCCAGCACCATTGACCGAAAAGACTTCTTCCCCGCTGAGTGCTTGCAGGGATCCTGTTGAAAATCAGTTAACTATCAATGCAAGGGCTTATTTCTGAACTTTCGTTGTTGTCTGTCTCTGGACTTTCGATTCCACTCGGTAGCAAGTGCCTCCCCCCTCACACCCTGCCCATTCTGCACTTTCCACTGCTGTGGCTTCACAGTCAGTTTTGAAATTGACAAGTGTGAGTTCCTTCACTCTCCCCCACCACGATTATTTTGGTTATTCTGGGTCCCTTTCATTACCTTATGAAGTTTAGAATCAGCTTGTCATTGTCTGTAAAATATAAATGAAAAAAAGAATTTTGGTAAAGACTGTACTGGATCTCTAGAGCAACTTAAGAACTTAATAATATTAATAACATTAGATCTCCTAATCTATGGACACAGATTAATTTGGTCTGGTTTTTTTTTTTTTTTTTTTTTGGTACTGGGAATCAAACTCAGGACCAGGCAGGTGCTGCATCACTGAGCTAAATCCCCAGCACCTTATTTGGTCTTTTTCTAAACTTTTATTTAATATTCTTTAATTTATTTCTACAGTGTTTTGTAGTTTTCAGCATAGTGATTTTTTACTTTGTCAAATTTATTCTCGTCTTTTATTCTTTTTAATGCTATTACTGTGAGGGATTTTTATTGCTAGTGTATAGGAGGTCAGTTGATTTTTATTTTTTGCAATATTAGTTTTGTATTATACAACTGAATTGTTGAAGTTGTTAGTTCTGGAAGTCTTTTTTTTGTTTGTGTGTGTGTTTGTTACTTGGAATCGAACTCAGGACCTTGAGCTTGCCAGGCAGGTGTTGTGCCACTGAGCTACATCTCTGCCTCCAGCCCTAGTTCTTAAGATTTTTATATAAACAAAATCATGTTATCTGCCCATAGAGAGTTGCTTCTTCCTCTCTAGGTGCCTTTTATTCCATTTCTTGCCTAATTGGTTAGAACCTTCAATGCTGATGGGAGGAGGGCGTGGTCCCAGGGGACTGGGTATAGCCTCTACCCCTGGGAGCCCCCTTCTCTCCTCGGGGCTGTGGTGGAGACCCCCATGGAGCCGACCACTCTGTTTCTCCGGCAGCTGGAAGCCTTCAAGGAAAACAACCAGGACATAGGCTTTGGCTCGGGCACCCGGGCCCTGGAGCAGGCCCTGGAGAAGACGCGAGCCAACATCAACTGGGTGAACGAGAACAAGGAGACCGTGCTGCAGTGGTTCATCACCAACAGCCAGTAGTTCCCGGTCCTCGGGGTCGCCTGGACCTGGGGGAGGCCCAGGACTCTGTGGCCTGGCAGGGCTTCTATTCTCACAGGGCAATGTCCAACCCTCACAGACAACGTCTCTGGTCTGTGGGGCCACCAGCCCCTGCCTCTCATGCCAGCACCACCCCAGGCCTGGCCTGGCACCTGTCGACCTGGGCCCCAGGGACTGATCTCAGGGAAGCCCAGCTCCATGGTCAGCTGGGGTAGAAGCCCTCAGTGGACAGCCTAGAGGGACCTCCTTCACACCCTCTCACCTCCCACAAAGACTCAAACCTGAGCAATCAACAGGGCATCAAATTTCTATACTTTTGTTTTTTGGGTTTTTTTTTTTTTTTAGAGAAATTGTAAATAAAGGATTTCTAGATGAGCTTCAAGACTTTCCTAAACTGGAGCAGGAGTGGGGAGCCAGGCCCCAACAGGTGTGGTGATGTCACCGGGAAGTGGGTCCTTCATCCTGGTTTTTTGTGTCTGATGAAAGATTTCAGTCCAGACACCCAGGCAGCTGTGCAGAAGTCCAGGCAGAGTTTACTGTAAAGCACATCCAGCCAGAGTGACACCTTCAAGTGAGAAGGCGGGCCTTACTCCGCAGTTCAGGGAACAATGGTAATTTTGATGTTTATCAATATTTTTCTATGAGGGTGCTTTGGAATGTCCATGTCTCAGAAATACCATTCTTTTCAGATGGATGGTATTCCCTCAGGGACCTTAGCTATTAAAAGATTTCTGAGACCCTGGGAGTGAGGCTTTGTAGAGAATGCTCTCCTGTCCAGTATTACTGGGCACCAGCCCTGGCACCCAGGAATGCTGTGTGCCTTGTTTTGGAAATAGATCCCTGGGTATCAGAAGGAATGTGCACACCGTGTAACCTTACTTATGTCATTGTGCTCTGCGGGATCGCTCTGGGTCAGAGATCTGACAGATAATTATAAATGCACCACTTACCGAGACCTTTCTTAACTATAACCAGTGAGGCTATTATGGACCCTGCCCCTCCTTTGTCTCTTAGGCCTGTTAATGTCTAATGGCCTGCCTGACAGTGGACTCAGCTGTCCCCATACCAGGCATGGAGTGGGTCCTAACAGATGGAGAGTGGATGGAGCACTTTTCCAGAAAGCACCACCCCAATGCAAGGTGAGGGAATAGAGTGCAACCAGGGGCCCCTCTTCCTGAGTTCCAGGAGCCCCAGGGACACATGGGACAGAGGTGACACAGAGGCCACCACAGGAATGGCGAACCCTGGGCCCTTCACCTATTACTCCTGAAGAGCTCAATTTGGGTTTTCTCCAAAGGTAGCCAGGAACTTGAAAATGGTTTTTACTAAAAACTATGACTCTTCTCTTAGGCCTACAAATGCCCAGTAAAAAACTAAAAGCAGAACAAGGCTTGAGCTTCATTTTGTTACTGTGACTCTGAGTTCAGTCCCTTTTGGGCTCTGCTTTTAGGCATGTTGTTCAGGGAGGGAGGCTTGGTCTAAAAGGTGAGGCACTGAGGTCCAGTGGTCCTGTCCCCACTCTGGCTCAAAGACATTGAGATAAGAGCTTGACAGTGCCCAGAAGTCTAGCCCTAAATCTCACCACCTGGATTCCATGCAAAGCCCGCATGTGACTGAAATCACGAGAACAGCTACATCCCTTTCATGGGGACAGAACCCACCTCAGCCATGGGGATTCCATAATGATCAGGAACCCCAGCCCAGCTGATCCCTCAAACTGGCCTCCTGCATTTTTTGGGTGACCTGATCTTAGCTCCTCAACCTACAACTTTTCTTACTTTCCAATTAAAGCTTTTTCCTGTTAATGCGTGCTTTAGTTTTTTGGCTTTGGTTTTGGTTTGTTTGTTTGTTTGTTTGTTTGTTTTGACAGGCTAACCTTGAACTCACCATGTAGCCGAGGCTGGCCATGAATCTGCAGCAGTTTTCCTTGCCTCAACCTCCAAGTTCTGGGATAATGCTGTAGTTTTAATTTCTATTACTAAAAAAAAGCTGCCCACAATGCGGTGACAGAATTGGGGGCCGGGACCACTCCTGGCCAAGGGCCTGTCTTGTTGCCTCTCCAGGCTCTGAGGCGGCTAATAGCAATTGGTGAAAGGGGTGGGTGTCTTCTAGAACAGCCATGGAGGGGCTGGGACGAGGGCTCAGGCAGGCAAGTCACCAGGCTAGGCTATGTGTCTTCCATCACAGGAGGCCACACTGCAGGTGATCTGGTGTCCAGGGCTGGAGAGAAGGTGTGTGGCTCCTTGGTGGCCCCCAAGGCATTTCTCCTTGTGCGAGGCCGTGGGGAGCTCCCCTGGGGGATCCTCCTCACGAGGCCCTGTTGAGCATCAAGATTGAGGGTAGGGACAGAAGGGGTTGTGGGCAGACACAGGAACCTGGGTCACCTCCAATTGCCACCCACAGCAGGGTCCTCAGTTGGATCTTGGGGGCCCACTCTCTGGGGTCAGGGATCTGAACCCTGAGCCTCTGTTTCCTCTCGATGAGGTCGGGGTGTGACCTCTGAGCACAAGGGCCCTCCTGGGACAGCTGATTGCCCTGTCCCTAGCCCCCATCCCAGCTGGAAATCCATCAGCCACTCCCCACCCTACCAGTGTGAGAAGCAAAGGCCAGAGACCTGGAAGGCTCCGGACTCCTCTGCTGCAATTTGCACATCAAAGGACCGGGGTGGGGCGGTGTTGGGGCCTGTCTGGGGGAAGCTCCCCAGGGTGCCCCAGATTAAATCTCCGACCCCTCCACTCTGGGCCAGCACTTCCTGTCGCCAGTACCCAGCGGCCATGGCTGGCACTTGACCTTCTGGGGCCCAGACAGGGGAGGAGCAGCCTCAGCACTTGGGTCCCCCCGGTCTTATTACTCTCTGTGGCCAGCATGGGCCAAGCTGTTGACCTACATTATCTGACCCTAAGGGAAAACAATCTTCATCTTGGCTTTTTAAAAAATGATTTTGTTTTGTTTTTCTGTGTTTTTTTCAGACAGGGTCTTGCTGTGCAGCCCAGGCTGTCCTTGAACTTACAGCGATCTCCCTGCCTCAGCCTCTTGTGTTCTGGGCATGTGCCACCACATCCAGTTTTTAAAAAATGATTATCTGGTTTATTATGACTATGCTTTTGGTGCTGATTATGGAAGCCAGGATCTCACATATGAGGAGACGCTCTCTCACTGAGCGGTTCCTTTAGCCTTCTCTCTCTTCCAGTCAAGGTTGCTGGGGTACAAGGAGTGGCTCTGGCTGGGCGCTGCACACAGCGGAAGCTCGGGTTCATTTGGAGCTGGGTGAGGGTCTGTGACATCGCACCTGCTTGCTTCTGACATCAGCTTACAATGCTAGCATCTACAATGCCCTATGTGGCTGAGAAAACCAGTCCCAGAAGACCACTGCCTGCAGAGCCTTGGTCAAATACTGTGCAGAAACTAACAGAACTTAGGCTGCTGACTCCCCATTCAGGACCCTTATGGCCAGTGCCGGGTTCATCTGCACACCAGGCCAGCACGACCTGCAGAAAGCAGAGGGCATGGGCCTGTCAGAGGTGACCTTGCAGCACCCCCAAGCCAGGTAATGCAACTTCTTGCAGCCTTAGGGGCCATGTGCAAAATCAGCTCACCTTCATTGCTGAGCCCAGTGTGTCTTCCTGGAGATCACATTTCTTGGTCATGGGGAGGCTGGGTGAGACACTCAGCAGGTGTCCAGTCCCTTACAGATGATGCCTGGGGTTCCTAGGAAGATGTGGGTGGACCATTTATCCCAGAGAGAGTGCCTGCATCAGCCCCCCTTTTCTCCCCTGCTGGGACATAGCAGAAAGGCTCAGTGCAGGGTCCTGCATCCTGGGTCAGGGCCACAGACAAGGGACGGGATGAGGCGGGGACTCTGTTCCCAAAGGTGGTGGTGGTGCAGGTGGGGCTCCCCTCACTGCAGCAGCATTCAGGTTGTCTCCCAGGCCTCTGGTCCACTTGTAGTTCCTGCCCCAGTGGCCATGCTGCTCATCTTTCCTGCCCCAGAGGCTGGGAGTGAGGCTGCCGTAGCCTGCAAACGTGAAACACTCATATCCTGCTACAGCCAGTGGTCCATCTGGTCCTGAACTCCACCAAGTGTGTGAAGGTCCTAGAGCTGGGGAAACACAGGGAGCAAGCACTGCAGGGCGGAAGTGAGCAGTGGTCCACTCTGCCTGTGGTGCAGATGCCCTGCACCTATGGACCAAGACCCTGGGTCTCCTTGGGAAGGAGAGAGCACTGGACAAGAAGGCAGGAGCCTGATGTCCACACCCACCCAAGGGGCTAAAGGAAATTGCTTCCCTGTTTAAATCTGTTTCCTCAGGTATAAAACGAAGATATGAAAACACACACACACACACACACACACACACACAAAACAACCCATTGCTCTCTAACCTGGCTGGGCCTCAGCATCCCCTAGAGAGGATCTTTCGACCTGGCACACTGAATCGATTGCTCAGAGCATGACCCAACACAAAGCTGGGTTTAGTTTCAATTAGCAACAATCGCCTTGGGTAAATCTCATTGGCTATGATAGAGTCACTGCACAAAGCTCACAGCAGTTTAGGAGCCACTTGATTAGGTCATCTTTTAAGCAGTGTCTCTACTCAGCTATGCTGACTTTCTATGAGTACTTACTATGTGTCAAGTGTAAGAATCATGATACTACAGAAAAGCTAGCTGGGTGAGGTGGAACATGCCTACAATCCTGGCCTTCAGGAGATCGAGGCAGGGAGACTTCAAAGCTTATCTAAAGCTACAGAGTGCTTAACATCAGATGTCACAAGCTGAACCACAACCCCTAAAATTCCTATTTAAGCACTGCTCTAGTTTGGATGTTGGCTGTCCCCATAAGTCCATGGATGGTGCTACTGGGAGGTGGTGGAACTTTTGGCAGGTAGGGCCCCATGAGAGATCCTGAGGTCAGTTGCATAGGCCCTTCCTTTTGCTCTTATTCCTATCATGACTCACTGCCCTTGGCAAGGACCCACAGCAATGGGGCTACTCAGCCCGGGATCACCAGAGTCATGAGCCAGAACAAACCTTTTCTCTTTATAACTTGCCTCAGGTACTTTGTTATAGAGACAAAAAACTAATACAAAGTCTAACCCCTGGTACTTCAGAATGGAGCTAATTTTGGAGGACCCCTTTAAAGAGGTAATTAAGATTAAATTAGGGCAATTTAGCTCAGTGGTACAGCGCCTGCCTGGCAAGCATGAGGTCCTGAGTTCAATTGTCTATATCTCCCCCCAAAAAATAATAAATGAGGTCCTTAGGATGGGCCTTAATCCAGTATGACTGGTATCCTTCTAAGAACAATGACACAAATGAAATAGTGAGGAGCAATCTATGAGCCAAGGAGGCCTCAGGAACAACCCAACCCATACCATCTTGGCTCTAGAAGAAAATGTATTTGTTGCCTATGACACCTGCTTGGTGGTATTTTGCTGTGGCAGCTTAGATACAAGTACAAGACAGATAATCACAGCACCCTTTGAAAAGAATGTTACACAGCTGTGAAGGTACCCAAAAGCACAGGTTTCCCCAGTCTGGGGTCATCCTCAGCATCCCCATAGGTCATCAGGCAAGCACCTAGAAGGTTCTAAGTGTGCGGAGGTGGTTTGTGGGTGACCAACCTCAGCCACCTGTGCCACCCTGCATACACAGCAGACCAGCTGCAGCCCCACTCCAGAGTCTAGGCACAGGAAACACAAAGAACACTGACAGGCAAGGGCCACATCAACCATGGCAGCTTTGGATTCAAGGAAGGGAAGTGCAGTAAGACTTGTTTCCCAAAGGTCCCCATTCTGTTCTCTTTTTTCAGAAAACCTAGAAAAACCTACAAGGCTAGAAGGAAAACAGACTAAACCATATTTTTATTAGGTGTACTTTTGCTTTTTTAAAAGAATTACAGTGTATCTAAGCACATAGGATCCTGGTCAGCTGTTACCCAGAGGCAGGGTGCAGGCCTGGCTCCCACCCCTTTCCCCACCAGCTGCAGCCCCACCACATTTGGGGTCAGGGAGCACCATGGTCTGAGCGGCCTGGACTGTGTTCTGCAGTACAGAGCAGTGGAGGGCACTGCCACAGCCCCACTGTGGCCGGGAAGGACACCTGCTATCTGTGTTTCCCTGCACTGTTTCAGTGGTAGGCACTGCACAGAATAGAAGCCCTGTGGCAAAAGGAAGCTTAGAAAGGCCCTGAAGAAGCACATGACCAGTTCACATGGTGGGCCTGACTTCAGGCTGAAAAGGGCGTCCACAGGGTTGTCAGTAGAAGACACCCAGGTGAGTCCCATCCAAATCTTCTTGGCAAAGTTCAGGGCAGCTGCTGAGCCACAGGCCTGGGCGCTGGACAGGGTTCACATCACCAGGTTGGAAGGCAGACCCAGGTCCCTGGGGCTCTGAGCTGGGGAGCACCTCAGCACTGTGGCCCCAGCATCCCCATGGGGTGTGAGGCTGAAGTCTCTGGCATGAAGGGTGGGCCAGGTGGGGTGGGCTCCCCGGCGACAGACAGGGCTCCTGTGTAGAGATTCCCTGTGGAAGAGAACAGCTTGTTAGTGGGGTGCCCTCGAGCTGCAGCTGGTGGGGTCTGTACAGCACTGGTGCCACAGACGCAGAGAACAAAGTGGTCACCGGTACAGGCTCTGAAGCACTGCCAACCCTCAGACCCCAGCGCTGCTCCTCACTGCTGTGAGAACTCAGGCAGCCTTTTTAGCCTCAGCTTTCTCATCTGTCCAACAGGGCTTCTAATGCCCATTTTGCATAATTGTTAGAAGGGCTGCTGAAGACATACAAATTGCCAAGAACTGGTGGGGGGCAGACAGGAAGTGTTTAATACAGTTTAGTTATTTTGTTTTGGTTGCTGCGTGTTTTTTGGGTTTTTTAAAATTTTTATTTATTTATTTTGGTACTGGGGATCGAACTCACAGCCTTGCACTTCCCAGGCAGGGGCTTGTGCAACTGAGCTAAGTCCCCAGCCCCTGGTTGCTGTTTTTATGTTTGTTACTAACGATGAGATGAAGTCCAGGGCCTTTGCAGTGAGCTAAAATTTCCAGCCTTTTATTTATTTTTTATTATTTTTTAAAATTTTAAAACAGGGTTTCAATCCCTAAATTACCTAGGTTGAGTTTAAACCTGCAATTCTCCTACCTCCGCCTTCCACCACATCCAGCAAAATTTGGTTATTAACAGATCTTTTATAGACTGCAAGTCACTCATGAATGAATGAATGAATGAATGAAACCGGAAGAAATCGTGAAGGTTCCAACTCCAGGCCCAGCTATTAGGGAAGCGCTGTCCTGCTTCCCCTCACTGAGGCCTTAAAGGTGCGCTTAGGATTTCCTGACAGTGCAGCCCTTTCCTCAGCCTTCCACCCTGGCCTCTGAGCAAGATGAGGGCTGTCCCTCACTTCTTCCCCCAAGGAGATTAGGGTCCCTCCCACACCCCATACCATTAAGATACCTGGGCTCCTGAAAGTCCTTTGCGGAGACTATCCACTCACCCATTTACCACTGAGCCCCGGGAACAGGGGCCAGGGTTGCAGCGCATACCTGGTACACGGCCGCCAGCTCCGGGGGCGCGGGCGGCGGCGTCCAGGGCACAGCGGCGCTCGCGGGATTTGGGGACGACTGTGTCCCCGCGCAGGTCTGGGGCGGCATCCAAAGAGCAGCGTCGGGGGCTCTCCCCAGGGGCTGGTGCGGGGACGACTGTATCTTGGGGCAGTAAGGGGGTGACCCCCAGGGATCTGCGTTGGAGACCCTGCTCCCCAGGCTGTCAGGCACAGCGCTGGGTCCGGGGCAGGCGCTCGGGGACCCCCAGGACCCCTCGCCGCCGTCCGGACAGAGCGGACAGCTCCGCGGGGACGCCGGGTTCACGCGTCGCCGCCGCCGCAGCCGCAGGCCGTCGTCGCCAAGGCCCAGCACGGCTGACAGGTGGCCGATGTAACGGATGGCCAGGCGCAGCGTCTCGATCTTCGTCAGGCTCTGGCCGGCGGGCGCCACGGACGGCGGCAGGAAGCGGCGCAGCTCGAGCAGGGCGCGGGCGAGCGTGCGCATGCGCAGCTTCTCGCGCTCGCTGGCGCTGCGCCGCGGTCCCCCCGCGGGTCCGGGCCGCGCGCGTCCGGTCGCTGTGGCTGTGGCCTCCGAGGCGCGGGCGCCGCGGGCCGCGGGTACCGGTTGCGAGGAGCCGCGGGCGCCGTCGCAGGGGCACGAACCTGACGAGTCCGAGGAGGAGGAGGCGGGCGATGTGGAGTCCGCGTGGCCGGCCCAGTCCCAGCCCGGGGAGAAGACCCAGGGGTCGAGGCCAAGGAGGCCTTGCGGAGGTGCCGGGGAGCGGGCCATGGCCGGAGCTTCGGGCTCTGGAGGCTGGAGCCACCTCCAGGCCTGAGCTTTTATCCCGACCAAAGGTGCGAGGTGGCCCCCTGCCAGGTTGCAGAGAGGTGTCAAAACCCACAGAGCCCAGGCAAGGTCTGGGCAGGGGGGCCCTGGGAAAGCCGGCCCATTTGCGGAGGTGTGGATTCTGACTCCTCAGGGGCTCTAATGGAGGCCCCCACTGCCCGGGAAGTGTGGGAGGGACAATTCACATCTGCATGGAGCTGCCGAGCTTCGCGCTTGCTCCCACCCGCACTCCACGCTTTCCCAGCTTCTTTCCCTTCGTCCGCTGCAGGGCGGGTGCCCTGGAGCCCCCTGGAGCTGGTGCCAGGGCCTGTGGGTCTCATGGACCCTTTTCAAGAGCGGGTACCTGTGCCATCCTCAGCCTCGGGGCCTGTGCCGAGGAACTCACCTCAGGGCCTGCTGTGGCCACGGGCTGGGGGTGGGGCACACTTTTGGGGAGACCTCATTGGGGTCCCCAGAACCTGCTTTTGATGGGTCCCAGGTTGAACTCTATTGTGTGGTCTTGGGCAGATCGCTGACCACCTGTGGCCCCAGGTAGCCTCATCCCTCCGGTAAGGGAAGATACCTGCTGCCTGGCATGATCCGTGTAGAGCACTTGGAATCATGGGTGGTCTTTTGCTGGTGTCATTTTAAAACGAAGGTACTAACATTCAAGGCACTTTAAGGGCATTATTTATTGAATTCATGTTTATTTAGCAGCTGGTAAGTGCCAGCTACACCAGGGTAACCGAGCTAGTCACCACCTCTGTTCTCCTGAGATTTCAGTCTTGAAAGACACAGGAACTAACTAGTACGTGCCCTTGGTCAGGGCCTTTAACCTGAACTTAATCAGAGCTCAGTCAAGCAGGAGCAGTAATTATAGTATCTATTCACAGGACTGATGTGAGGAATGACTGACAGAAAAACTGACAAAGTCAAGTCAGTAACAGTTACACCTTGAAGGAGGCATCAGGGTCCTTGTGACATCAAGGAGAGGGTTGAGCCTGAAGGCTGAGAGGGCTGGAGACAGCCATGCTCTGGGCACCAAGATGGAGAGCATGCAGCTGGGCCTTGCGCCATGAGTAGGATTTGAGCAGGGAGAAGGGAGAACATTCCAGAAAGACCCGCACAAGCAGAAGCCTGGCAGTGGACTCCCAGGACACTGAGGGGCTGGGATTGGGCTAAGGAATTGGGTGTCATTCCTAAAGCCATAGGTAGCCAAAGGGATTTTTGAGAAGAAAGGTGACTTAATTTTAAAAATCAACCATCAACTAAAGGTCCATATGTCAACAGCATTCAAAAATAGATCATCCCGGGCTGGGGAAATAGCTCAAAAAACCAAACTATAAAGAACAAAATAAAATACTTAATAGGAAATAGGAAAATAGGGCTTTTTCAAAAAGGAAGAGAACTAAGAGATGACAGGAGGAGGGAGGAAAGGGAAGGGAAGAGAATGAGATACTATAAACCTGCACTGGCTCCCAGCAGGAATGCAGTTGTTATATACTGCAATCGTGTGCAGTATATAAAAATTTTAAAAGGCGGGCTGGGGATGCAGCACTATGCAGAGGCCTTGTCTTCAATCCCAAGTATCACAAGGGACAAGGAGGGCAGTGGGGTTAGGTAGGTTATTGGTGTGCCCTTGGAGGATTACAGTTTTCCTAGTCTCTGGTTAAATGGTATTAGAGTTGCTACAAAAAGCAAGACCAAGGCTGGGTATGTGGTGCATGGCTATAATCCCAGCACTCAGGAGGCCGAGGCAGGAGGATCTCTGTAAATTTAAGGTCAGTCTAGACTATCGTAGTCAGGGTTTGCAAGGAAAACAATTTAATAGAGGACACATAATTTATAGTGTGATTTTATAGTAGTCACCCAAAGAGTCAAATACAAGAAGTGCAGGGAATCTGTCCATACACTGAAGACCACAAAAAAATCCAGCTGAGGGCCCGGATCCCATGGCAACATCCTGGATGCATCCAGCTGAAGACCTAGAGCCATGAGACAATGTTTCATGCAAGTCTGTTTCATGGATCTGTGCTGGGAAGGCCCAAAGGTCAGCAGTGGAAGCCAGAAAGTCAGTGACCGTGGGATGAAGGATCTGCATTAGCAGGCTGAGGGATCTGCACTAGAACCAGGAAGCGACACTCAAGAGCCAGAGCTCCCCTGAAAAGTACCACAGCCATCCCCAGTGACAGTGAGGTCCTGAGCTCCCCTGACAGTGAGAACAGCTGAGTTCATATTGGGAAGCCCGCGTGACAAGCATCTGGAGATTGCATAGCACACTGTCTTCCCCTCCAGATCCAGGAAGCGGTAAAGACCAGCACACCCCCAAAGTGAACCGCAGTCATTCTCAGCAACAAGGTCCCAAGCTCCTCTCATGATGAGAACAACCAAGTTCATATCAGGAAAGAAGCTCCACAGACTCCTCCAGGAGAACCAACACCTCTTCCTCTCCAGTTCTCCTTTTTGTATTGGCAGCAATCTTCAGGTGGGCTGTCCACACCCAGCACCATGCTGATTCAGTTCAGTTGGTGTTACAAGTTGACCACCCATAGTCAGCCCACCACAACTACAGAGTGAGACCCCGTCTCAAAAACGAGACCAAGACGGGCTCCTTTCCAGGTACCTGTCTTGCTACATAGTTGCTTGTCTACACATCTTCCCAACTTAGTAATGCCACTGGTAAACAGGACCTTACCAGTGTGCAGAGAAGCTGACACCATATTCTGGGATTCCCAGCACTGTGAACTCATGAAACCTTTTTTCTTTATAAACTATCCAGCTTCTGTGCACAGCAAGAGAAACCACCAACAGAGTAAAGAGACAACCCACAGTGTGAGAGAAAATGTTTGCCAGCTGTTCCTCTGACAAGGGATTACTATCAAGAACATATAAAGAACTACAAAAAAAATCAGTCCTCCTGGATTAGAAAATGGGCATCTGAGATGAATACACACTTCTCAGATGAAGAAATACAGCAAATAAATATATGAAAAAATGTTCATTATGGTCATTTGAGAGATACAAATTAAAACAACACTTAGATTCCACCTCAACATGGAAAGAATGGCTGTCATCAAGTAATCAAGCAATAACAAATGCTGGAGGGGCTGTGGGGAAAAAGGAACCCTTCTCCACTGTTGGTGGGAATGCAGACTGGTACAACCACTGTGAAAATCAGTGTGGAGAGTCCTCAGAAAACTAGGATTGGAGGTCCCATTTGATTCAGCTGTTCCCTTTCTGGGTATCTTCCTAAAAGAGTTAAAAACATCATACCACAATAATATATGTGCACCAATGTTCATAGAAGCACAGTATGTAATAGCTGGATCTCGGAAACAACCTATATGCCCATTGACTAAGGAATGGATAAGAAAGATGTGGTATTTTTATACAATGGAGTACTATTTAGCCATAAAGAAAGATAAACTGAAGACTTTTATAGGTAAATGGATGCAACTTGTGACCATACTTATAAGTGAAATAAATCAGACACACGTGTAAACATCATGTTGTCTTACTAGTGTGAGAAGCTGAAAGAAGCAACATTATGTATGTGTGTGTGTGTCTGTGTATATATATATATATATATATATATATATATATATGATAAGATAATTATACTACTGATTTCTCTGAGGCCACTGAAGAGAAAGATCTGTGCTGGTATTCAGACAATTGAATGCAGGTGTCTTGTGCTCTGGGTGAGTGATTTGGGATGACAGTGCACAATGTATGGACCATTGTTGTCCCCTGATTGACATTTTGAAATTTTTTTCTTTGAAATAAAACATTTCAAAACAAAACAACAAACAAATTACCCAGCTTCTGACATTTTGCTATAGCAATAGAAAACATACCAGTGGGCTGGGGGTTTAGCTTAGTGGCACAAGGGTATGCTTAGCAAGTGTGAGGTCGTGAGTTCAATCCCTGGTACCAAAAATAAACAAACAAAACATACTAATCCAAAGATGTAAGAGGATTTAAAACAAAAATAAAATAGTATCTCCTAACAGAAGAGGAGATATTCAGTCCTAGACTTTTTAAATTAGAATAATGGCAGGTGCAGTGTAAGTTTGTCATTTATTCATCCAAGACCACACAGCATTGTAAATTTCTTGACATGTTACCTATCAAGGAATGAACTCACAGCTACCTGACAGTAGAAAGCATTACCCACCAGGTGCCATGGACATGGCTTTCAAAACAATCTATGGTGGTACCTCCGTTCAGGAACACTTCTGTTTACAAACAATTTGCTTCACAAACAGAAGCATTTGGCAAATTTTGTTTTTGTTTGCAAACAGCATTGGGTGACAAATAGGACCGTGGCCATCTTTCCTGCATGGACACAAAGATGGCCATCTTTCTCCAAGTCATAGAACAAATTAAGTTCATGAACAGAGGCATCACTGTAACTGACAATAATTGTGCATCTTGCTGGGGTGCTGCTGACATTTCAGCACATGGATACAGTGTGAGTGATCACATCAGGGCAACTGACCTACCCGTCCCCCCACACATTGATCATTTCTTCATGCTAGGAGCATTTGAGACCCCCTCATTAGTCATTTGAAATTATACAATTAATCGTCATCAGCCATAGTACCCCTACTGTAATACAGGGTGTTAGAAGTCAGTCACTTCCCCTGCCCTTTGACACCCCTGTACAGAGAAAGCTTGGACTGCACTCTGGAATTACAGTGTGTTTTCACTGCTGTTTCTTTCTTTTCTTTTTTCATTTTGGTACTGAGAATTGAACTCAGGACCTTGTGCTTGCCAGGCAGGTGCTTGTGCAGCTGAGCTATATCCCTGGCCCTTATTGATGTTTCTGACTTTTTTTCCCCTTTGGTACCAGGAATCGAACCTGGGACTTCATGTTTGCCAGGCAGGTGCTGTGCTGCTGAGCTGTGTCTCTGACCCTGACACACACACTTTAACCACTGTATAATATTCCATTGCAAGAAAACTCGGATCCTCCATTGTGAATGACCTATTGTAGTCCATCCCTTACTGATGCCTCTCTGTCGTGTTTTTAGTTTTTGTAGAGCCAAGCAGCTGCGTATTCCGTGGAGGAATGGCTTTGTGGCCTCTGCTAACATAGTGATCTCCAAAGATCCAGAACATGCCTCCACCACCACCGACCCGCACTGACACCTACAGAACCAGTCTATAGGGAAGCCCTGTGTGTGATGTGGGTGGACAATCAGCATATGCACACGGTCCCACTACCCTTCCCTCTCTGGGTGGGCTGGTCTGCTTTAACCTTGGCTTGGCTTGGCCTAGCCCAGAGCCTGGGCCTAGGCTAACTGGGATGTCACAGCCTAAGGTCTGGAAGATGGCACCTGGGCTTGCTGTGGCCCTGGCTATCCCCTGGCCCTGGAAAGCAATTGGCTCCTTTCCTGGGACCATCCAGCCCCAATCCTGGGGTGACCTCCGCCTTCTCTGGCCTCTCTTCTCTGGGACCTGGTCTCGGGTCATCCTCAGCAGGACACCTCGCCACAGCGGGAGGGCAGAGGAAGCAGGAGAAGTCGGGTGCCTGGTCCTGCCACTGGCAGATGAGCCCAGGCAAGGCTGTGATGCAGTCTCCGAAGGAGCTGCTCGTGTGACGGCCTGGGCCCAGGTGCCCGACCCACCTGCCACAGCCTGGACCCTCACACAGGGCACCCCCCTTGCATGTGGGCATGGAGCCTGGCTTTCTCTGTGCCAGAACCTGCGCTGGGTTCAGAGCAGACAGCTGGGCATGGGTCCCAGCCCGCAGGGCCTTCTCCCCGCTTCTCTGGGCCCCAGCAGGTTCACCACGCCTGCGACGGGAGGCACTGGGCAGGGCCCCCAGGTCATGAGCGTGTGGACGTCACATGTGTGCTGACACTGCATGTTGCCACACGACATTTATTACACCTCCGTTCACCATTTTTCCTTAATAACAGCCAGACCTGTGTTGTGGCTGGTAACATGCAGAGGAAACGCCAGGTGCTATTGGCCTCTGGGAGAGCTCTTTATTCTTCTTAGTTACTTATTTTTGTTGAGATAGCAGTCATTGCTCAGGCTGACCTCAAACTTAATTGTTACAGAGGATGAACCTAAACAAACCCTCTAAATTCACTTGTGCCCCCTCCCTGCCGCGTCCTGAGAATTGACCTAAGGCCTCACACGTGCTGGGCAACACTACCACGGAGTCCCGCCCGTGGCTTTGTTTTTCTTTTTTTGAGACCAAGTCTCCCTAAATGGACCAGGTTGGCCTTGAACTTGTGATTCTCCTGCCTTAGGCTTCCAAATAACTGGGATCCCAGGTGTGTACCATCAAGCCTGTCTTGGGAGAGCGCTTTAGCACAGAGCAGTGGTCCTGTGGCTGGCCTCCCTCATATTTGCAAAGAGGAGGGTGTCTTCTGCCAGGAGCGGAGGGCTTCCAGTCCCCAGGCAGCATGGGCCACACCTAAGGTATGCGGTGAACCGGGGCTGCGGGTGATGAGTCTTAGGGACAACCCCGAGCTCGGGAGAGTTTGGTGAGGGGCTTAAAGCCTGGTCACCAGCAAAATGGCTGAAGGGCTTGGGTGTGTGGCCCAAGAAGAAGACATGATTGGATGTAGTAGTTGCCTCCAAAGGGCCAGAGCTAGCGGGGCTTCTGGGAAGAGTCTGAAGGGCTTTCCGGGATCAGAGGCTCCGTCCTGTTGGGGAGAGCAAAGGCCAGGAAAGGGCGCACCAGGCTCATATGGGAGCTGGAGCGGCGGGCGTTACAGCTCCTGCTAAGCACCTGTACAACGTGATGTTGGGATGCTGGTCCTGGTGACCAAGGATGTCTTTCCAGAGCTGTGTCCCTGAATCAGGGAGGGGACAGGAGGCATGACCGCAGGACTCTGGCTGTCCCAGGGCAAGGGAGCTCAAAATAAGGTCACCCAGTGCTTCAGGCTTGGCCGCCCCAGCCTCTCTCCTCCATCCCTGGAGCCTGTGGCTCAGCTGGTCGGTGCTGCTGCAGCTGGGCCAGCCTGGTGCTGCCAGTGTCCCCGCAGTCAGGTGGGAGCCAGGCCCCAAGCTGCCTCTCAAGCGCACCCAGCCCTGGGCCCGCAGAGGGTGAGGGCCGGCACTGTCCCCGTCCAGCCTACCCTGGTGACTGCACAGGTTCTC